>JAGKTI010015582.1:0-20371 GCA_018397915.1 Birgus latro | reverse complement strand
CACTGGAATTGCCAAATGAATCTGTGGCCCCCTCTGGTATGACATGGGAAGTGTCAAATGAGAAGTCAGGGGCGGATCCAGGATTTTTTGTAGGAGGGGGGGGAGGGGGGCACTTATTATAGGTTCATGATGGAAGGGTGAAGGTGGATGGGGGTGGCGAGCGATGCGAACCTTTGCAGCTTTTGAGACAATTTAGAGGCCCATGGAGGGATATCTTAGACAATTATGATATTCAATATAGAAAAAATGGTGATAAATATATGCAAGACAATGATCTTTCCTTAAAAAGTCTATTTAAAAGATAATTAAAGACCATTAGGGAATAACAAGACAAAAATGCATCTGAGAGTCTCGTACGCATTTTCCTCGCATTTGAAAGTACTGTACAATAATCTTAGCTAGAAAAAGAAAATTAATGCTCTCAGATACGCTTTATTGCATAAATAGATCTCTTAGCTCATAAAGGAATAATAGATATAAATGGTACTGAGAGTCTCAGATGCATTTTCTTTGCATTTGAGAGTATAATAATCTTCGCTGGAAATGTGAAAATTTACGGGCACAATTATGTTTTACCGTATTTGTTAATATATGATAACAGACTAGATTTCAAAGGAATCGAAATACCAGTAGGTAAAATATACATTTAAGGAACTGAAAAGCTACACATGCAAATAAAATATAGTATTCTCTTCGTTAAAATTATGGGGATGGATCCATTCATATAAATATTTCACCACAGCTGGGGAGTCTACTTGCTATACAGTGTAGAAAAGAGTCGGCGGGGCTTTTTGAGGACGAAGTGTTGAATGACATCATCTGCACTGATTTGAAGGCTGCTGTTAGAATTAAGTAAAACTAGGGCACTCAGGCGGTCTTCCCCCATGGTTGATCGTAATACAGTCTTCGTCCTTCGAACAGCAGAAAATGATCGTTCTGCTTCAGAGCTAGTGATGGGGATGAGACATCCAAGTTGAAGCAACACATGAAGATTGGGAAATAAATCCTTAGAACAAGATTTGAGTGCTATGATCAGAGTATGCGGAGAATTTTCACAATTCCTCCATGCATCTCCCTCGCCAGATCTCTAGCTCAGTTTGTAGACTACCCAAACGGGGAATGTCTGGGTCATATTCAGAAAGCTGGTCCACAATAGCTGGGATCTCTTTCAAGTCCACCCTTCCAATAACTGATGGTATTTATGACATGAATCCAGATACAACTGTGACTGATGAGTCTGGGAATCGCTCAGCCAGCTAGTTATTCACATCATCAATGAAAGGTATCACAATTGCCCGTTTGAAATACTCCTTTGGATCCTTGGCTGGGTGGGTTGCCCTGTATATTATGTTGGCCTTAGTTCGACGCATTCTTTCTTCTGTCCCAAGCATTTCAGAAACCTTCTTTATTTCTGTATACCACCCATCAAACTGGCCATCTACTTCTGCTCTTAATCTATCTTTTCTTTGACAGAAGACAACAAAGAATATGCCGACCTGATATCAAGATCTGGCTGCTGCAACTTGAGTGTGATTTCCCTCAGAGGTGCCAAAACATTTTTCGGACAGTTAGTGACACAATAGTCTCAAATTGACCAAAGTTGCCTAATATTCTCTGGGCCTTGGTTTTCGATTCTACATCCCAGTTCCAAAAATCCTTGATCGGGGAATGGATCTCATCGTCGTCTTGGTACTGGTGAGGACTGACAATTAAGTCACAGGTAGTTATGACTGCCTGTGCCAGGGCAATGAAATTGTCAAAAGCTTCAAATCGCTCAACCCATCTTGCCTTGCACTGTCCCTTGAGCTTCTTCTGTAGTGAGTGCTGCACCTCATCTCTTGAGTGAATATGTCAGTGACTTTCTCAAAGAAACCCTGGCGTTTGTGTGATGCATTAAAAAACAGGTATGTGTCACTGACAGCAGTGATGAAGTTCCAAATCTGTGGCAGTTTTGATGCGGACTCATGCAATAACTAAGTTGAGTTTATGACTGTTGTATGGTGTATACAATGCTCTTGGGACTTTTCTACGAAATAAACCTTGTACTCCCTGGTTATCAGGGGCAATTGTAGAGATAGTGTCATATGACTGTCCTCGGACATTAGAAGGGTTTACTCCACATTCTACGAGTTTCGAGAAAATCACTTTGACAAGATGGGCTGCTGTGCCCCGTTCCATGTAGGTGAAATCCAACAGACCCTCCTGAATGTTTGAGAAGTCCCCTTCATCGTACCTGAGGAACCTGATGCACTGTGACAGAATGTGTTTGTTTGCAATATCATCTGTAAGCTCATCCGCAATGATGCTGAAGAAAGAGTAATATGTCATTGACTCCCGAATGACGTCACTCAGTACCCCCAATATGTCATTATGAATGGTTTTTGATACGTAAGCTGCATTTCTGGGGCATGTTTGTGTGAAGGTTCTTAGTATCTCGTCTGCCTTTGCACGAAACTGGATCAGTTGCTGAAGGTTTCCCTTGTTGGTGACAGGATCTGCTGCAGAATCTTCCCTGTGTCCACGCATCGCTAATCCTTGACGGCCCAGATAGATAATACATTCTATGATACTTCTTAGTGAGCCTCATTGTTTTCATATTGGTTCTGTTGCTGTTTTTCTAATTGTACATCCACACGATCTCCAGGATTCTCCTCCATGTGCTTTCTATCAGTGTAAGCTGCTACTGCCAATTTGTGGAATGTATTTAATTAATGGTTAGGCAGCACTCCATCTCTGGCCAAAGCTTTTCGAAAGTCTGTAAATAGTTTCTGAACAAGAACACCAAACTGACACCCTCTACCATCGGGCTTGCGCGCAAAGAGAACACAGGATAAGCAGTATCCATCGTTCCCGACCTAGGAATATGCAAGCCACGAAAAATCATCCAGCCAGGATAAATTGAATTTTAGATTTTTACTATCTTTTTTTTTTTTTTTTTATCAGCTGCATCTTGTCCTCATCAGTTAATTTTGACCTGTCAAACATTTCCACATCATCATACTCTAGTGAAAATGGCTTTTTCCCCGTATCATGAGTATCTCCCCTTACGTGCTTGAGGAAGGCACAGCTGTAACTTGGTCTTCTGATGATGTGCTTGACTCAGCTTCCAGAGTGGATTTTTCGGGCTGTTGAATATTACCGCCTTCAGCACTGGGTTCTGATCTTTTGGCAAAAAAGTGTGCAATGGAGGTCTGTGAATCTTTTCTTTTTTCCATACTTTCAAGTCTGGCAGCTGCACCTAAAAGACAGACTGTTATGCTACGTATTTGTGGGTCGGTTTCTCGCCCCTCAAATACGCAGACTACAGCGGGTTCCTATTCTAGACTGGGTCGGCAATTCTAAGGAAAGGACTGTTACACACATGTATTACAAATATCTTCCCAGAAATAATAATTCAGTACATCAATAAATACACTAGATGCTGGGTTGGCCGGGGATGTGTGTGTGTGTGTGTGTGTAAGATTTGCCACTAAGAGTGACACGGGCTCAGGGTGAAGAGCCCGTCAGAGAAATGAGCGTCAAATATAAGGGGGCGCCCTCTGCATGGCGACAGAGGACGCTGGCGTCGTAGAAAGGGGGAAGAAAGGGCTTGGGGAATGCACAGCACACACGCCCTGTCTTCTGCTGGCTTAGTGGCGGTGTGTTGGCTGGGGATGGGTTAACACAAGGTTTTACTTGACTGGAAATCTGTCACTATACATTTACCCAGGACTTAGGCCACATAAAATACACTTATGATTCAGGACACAGGAATGAATTTACTACAATTTCCCAATCTCGTATAGCACTGGACGGCACTGATATACGAATTACGTTAACACCTGTGTCAACAGACACTCACCTGGCCAGAAGTCTATCTCGAATAGAGTCTGCCGCGCAGCGATCACTGAAGGGGGGACTGCGGCATTCTAGCGGGACATTTGGAGATGGCTAGACATACCATAACTAATGTGCCTGGACACTGGGACGGGTGGAGGTTTCATACAAAAGGGGGAGGCACGACTGGAATAATATCCTTTCCTTCTGTTAATCACTGTGGTGTTTCACTCTCCTGCCTGTGCCCTAGGGAGGGAGAGTTTTAATAAACAAGGGAATGGCACGATCAATATAATATTATTATTCTGTTGGTCACTGTGGTGTTTCGTTCACTGGGGGATGCACGGGACTCCACTCGGGATATAAAATAGGCCAAAGTTACTATTGGGCTCGTCCAATCTTACACTCTGGGCTCCTGGTCACGTTATCACTAGAATATACTATAAGGAATCACTCGCATGGTATAAACTGATGTACACATATATCTGGGTCTAGAAGGCACACACACAGGTAAAATCCACTCGTTTCACTATCACTGGTGGGGTGCAGGTTAATTCCTCCGTCTGGAGGAAGGACAGAGTGACGTGTCCCTGGGCGGGACCCCATACATAGTCGTGGAGCTAAGGGCTCGGCCTGAAGAGAGCCAGGAGACGGGCCTGACGTCGAGTCTGGGAGAGACTCGGAGAGGTCCCTCCCACAGGTCAATCGCGCCCTGGTGTTCGGGGCAACTCCCGGGGTGACTGAGGACCCAGGGTACTGGAACCCGGGGCGGCTGGACTGCGGCAATGGCTGGAGGGCATCGTCGCCGTCAGGGTCGTCACACGGGAACCTAGTCTGATTTATTGAATTCAAATCCTTAAACCGTTCTCTGCCCCAGCCGGGATTCGATCCTGGGTCCACCTGGACGGTAGGCCGCCTCTCTACCAATTCAGCCACCGCCTTGGTACTGATATATGCATAATAACAATACTAGCAAAGGCTAGTTGTGCCAGACCGAGTTGTGACTATTTGGGGGCCATTTATAGGCCTTTTGGGGCCTTCACTGGGGGCCTAGGTTGCTAATGGTACCGGTACTTGAAAACCCCCTGACTAAGTTCCATTAGTCCCAAGGATTTCAAAAAATATATGATACTTAGGGGTCTGAGGCTACTAGACTATGGCTAAGAACTATTTGGGGGCCATTTAAAGCCACCTGGGGCCCCTCCATGGAGAGGCTACAGGGCCAACAAACCCCATTACCATGTTCCATTAGTCCTATGGACTCCAGAAGGTAGGATAAATTAGGGCTCCAGGGCTACTAGAATGCTGAGCTATTTGGGGGGCCATTTATAGGTCTTTTGGAGCCTCCCATGGGGGTCTTGGGAGGCAACGGTACGGAAAACCCCATGATTTGGTTCCAGTAGTCCCAGGGATTCCAAAAATGTACAATACTTGAGGGTCTATGGATGCTAGAAAGGTCAAAAGGCTAGTTTGAACGAAACGATTAGTTATGACATTGCCTATTGTATCCCAGAGACCTCTCGGTCTGGCAAAAAGAATAAACAGCATTTCTTCAAACATAGTTTATAATAAGTTTGCCTTCCATTACTGTGTGTTAAATTCACCTCGATTTCGCTTCCCTATCTATCGAAAATACTTTGCAAGGCCTAAAAAGGATTAAGAATCCCCGAGCTAGACCTTACAATGAGATCATATAGCCCCGCTAGGTAACAGGAGGGCGCTACCCCTCCCGGCACGGCGATCCCGGGCGCGGCTCGAACTCGCGACCCCCCTGTCCCGAGCTTGATGCTCTACCTCTGAGCCACCGTGCCCCCTTTGCAAGGCCTAGGCACTCCTTACCATCCACTGCTGCAATTTCTCAACAACATCGATTAATGGAGGAATAGTGGTCGTAGGGAAAAATGAACATGGTAAACCAGAGAAATAAATAATTTCCTTCAGACTGCACCTCTTTTCAATGTTCCTTGGTTTTTTCTCTGTTGTTGTTGCCGCTGGAGTTAAGCCTGCATGATCAGCCCTTCCTACCGTGGCGTGAGTGTATTTGTCAACAATGAACGTTCGAGGTTGCGAGGATTCGATAATGAATAAAGTTGTAAATATAATATCTCTATATTTAGTAAATTTCTGCTAAAACAGTATTAACTAAATTATATGTCAGATTAGAAATTACCTACAACATTAAAAATACACATTTTGAGGTCGCATAACCAACGAAAGAAAACCACCCTGCAAGTAAGTACAGGAGTAAATATTTATTTGTTACAAAATGGACTGCAGGAATTCATTGATAATTGCAAAAAAATATATAAGATTATATAGGAAGCATTTATTCAGTCTGATTTAAGGAACACAGGGTCTGTTACATTTATATATGGATTAAATAGAATACTAAACCTCAAGTAGACACGGTAAATGGGGTAAGTATAATAATCTAATAATTTTGTCCTGTTGAATTGTTACGTAAAACAAGATAAATAACTATATTCGCTATCCGTAATATACAGCCTGCACACGTAACACACTTTAAATTTGGTTTTACTCGGAATACAGTTAAAGAATTGTATACCAAGCCCGAGCAGGGGGAGGTCCAGACCCCCAGACCCCCCCCCCCCCGATTCATGCCTGGAAGCTTACCGTCACTCGTGTATGCCTACTGACCTAACAAGAGTCATCAAGACAATCTGTATCTGATTAATCCCACATTAGCTAGTCATACTGCTTCAGCTGCATAAGGGTCTTTAAGGCTGAGCCTGTAAATACTAAATCCCAGTCTTAACCCAGTAAAACTACCTGCATTAGTCAGTTTATATACAGGTATCCATTTGTACTGCTGAATGACCAGCCCTAGTATCGAACTCAAGTCTTTCCAGCTTTGGCCTGATGTGCTAAATACACCATTGGATTTCGCCCCACTCCCCTCTCTCCACCACCACACTGACTATAGCCCCTTCCCTTCCCTTACCTCTGCTTCCCTTCCGTACTGGAATTCACAAGCAGAGGCATGCATGGACTTACCAGTGATTATTTACTGTTCAATATACTGGGGGCACGGTGGCTCAGAGGTAGAGCATCAAGCTCGGGACCAGAGGGTCGCGAGTTCGAGCCGCGGCCGGGACTGCCGTGCCGGGAGGGGTAGCGCCCTCCTGTTACCTAGCGGGGCTATATGATCTCATTGTAAGGCCTAGCTCGGGGGATTCTTTAATCCCTTTTTTTTTTTTTTTGTTCAATATACTGTATATATATAGTTTTGGATAGTAATTTCTTGCTTCAGTGATCAGGAATATATATATACTATAAATTGTACTTGCCTATATTATTATACTCATAAAGTGGTAGGTGGGAGCACTCACCATCCACTCTCTCGATGTAGTGCTGCTCTT
Organism: Birgus latro; assembly: GCA_018397915.1. Taxonomy (NCBI): domain Eukaryota; kingdom Metazoa; phylum Arthropoda; class Malacostraca; order Decapoda; family Coenobitidae; genus Birgus; species Birgus latro. The sequence continues at coordinate 13,175 of JAGKTI010015582.1, read as the reverse complement.
GGATGACTGCCTTTTCCTCCCTTCCTTCCTCTTTCTTCTGTCTACGGGTGACTCTACACTGAGTGACGAGCTAAATGGTTTCCTGTACACCATCCACACGCACTGCAGCCTTAGCACCCTCATACATACTCTTCGCAGCCTTCAACAACTTCCTATCTATTCCATATATTCTTACTACTTTCCACAATCCTTGTCTAGACACCCTGTCATATGCTTTCTCCAAATCCATGAAGGCTGCATACAACTTCTTTCCCTCCTCTAGAAACTTTTCCATTAACGATCTAAGAATGAATATCTGATCTACACAACCTCTTCGCTTCCTAAAACCTCCCTGTTCTTCTCCCACCAATTCCTCTGTTATTTCCCTGTCAGTAAGTATCCTACCATATGCTTCTATTACACTAAGAAGACAAATGCCCCTATAATTACCACAAACTTCTTTTTCCCCTTTTCCTTTGTACAAGGGAATAGTTATACCTGACTTCCAATCCTCCGGGACTCTACCTTCCTCCCAGGCCAGTATGCACACCTTCCACATCCATTCTATTACTAACTCTCCCCCATACTTCAGGAGTGGCTGCAGGCAAAGAGTGGATGGTAGCCGTCTCTTCCTTCCCAGTGCGGACAGTGGCCGTCACCGCGGTCCTGCTGGGAGATACAGCCGAAGAGCGGAAAGTGGCCATCTCTTCCTTCCTGGTGCGGATGGTAGCTGTCACCACGGTGCATTCTGGGTCTGTGGTAACACAAAACCCACCCCGATCCTGACAAGAGCTGGCCTGGCTGGAGACTAAGCTGCTGGGACTGTGTTCTCTGAGTGGTGCTGGTTGAGGACAAGAGGAGCATATGGTAGCAGAGGACGTAGGCCCGTCTAGCCCTGGACCTCCGCACGCCCTATGCTATGCTCCTCCCGGTGGTCTTCTCCTAGGGTGGGTGTTTCATCACCCTCCCTGTTGTTCCTCTGTGGGTTGGGTGTTGCGCCACCCCTCCCTAGGTCTCCCGTCGGGGTGGAGATTTCAGCAAGTAAAACAAAAATGAGCACTCAGAGTGCAACATCCATGCCAAAAAATTAATGTGAGGGGAAAACATTTTACTTCACCCTCTGACCTTCACTTTGGATGGATTGCTTTCAGAACTGAACTGCTTTGTTATTACCTAACTCTACACACTTCCACTAACTTTGGTCCAAATTGGAAGAACTGATTAAGCTGACCTTGTGATGTTACCTTGACCTTTTCTAGTGACCTAGAACTTTGACTGTTCTCCAAAGCAAATCCCTATACCCTTACCTTACTTAGAATCCTTCCACCCCAGTTGACTTAAATCACACAACAAAACTGTATAAGTTGACCTTGCCATGTGTTCTTGACCTTTGACTTATTGTTCTAAAATCACAGGTCAACTTCATGGTTGATCCTGAACCCTTCCACCAAGTCGGGTTTATATCACATCAAAACTGTATATTATTTTGTTCACAGAGTGAGGTTTGACCTTGCCTTGTGACCTTGACATTTACTTGATTGTTCTCAAAAATTTATTCCTTCATTACCACACTAGCCTCAACCTTTCTACCAAGTTTGATTCAAATTAGATAAAAACTGCTTCGGCTGATCATGCTAGGTCAGACTCTGACCTAGCCCTATGACCCTGACTTACTGTTTTAAAAAACAACAGGTCAGCTCATGGAAAAACTCTCAACCTTCCACAAAGCTTGATTAAAATTGGATAAAACTGTTGAGTTACAATACACATACACACACACACACAATAATATACAGTATATCTATATATAACAGTGCAATGGTAGGTGGGGGTGCCCATCATCCATCCACTTAGAGTAGCAGTACTCCATTATAGGGTAGCTGTTCACAGTGGCAAGCCAAATGATTTCATGAAATCATTTACGACACTGGGTGGTAACCTTATAAGCAACCAACACGTGTTCCCTACGTGACAGTGATTGGGTTGGTGGAGGGTTGGTGCCCCTCCCCGGAAAACAACTAACTAAAAATACGAACAAGAAGCCTTGGACCAGGACTGACTAACAAGTGATGATTGCAAAGACCGAACAAAGGATGCGGTATGGATTGCAATGTGGAATTTAAGGGGTGCGAATGATGAGGTGAAAAAGAGAGATATTGTCCAGGTGCTTGAGGATGCAGAAGTGGATGTATGTGCAATAACTGAGACAAAATGGAAAGGTGAGACTGTGAGAGAATGGGAGTATGGATGGAGTATATGCGCAGAAGTAGGTGAGAATGAGAGGGCAAAAGAAGGAGTGTGTATTGTGCGCAAGAGATGGAAGGAGAATATAAGAGAGTATGGATCCTTCAGCTCAAGGATAGTGTGGGTAAGATTGAAGGTTGGACTACAAATGTGGGCAATTGTGTGTGTGTGTATGCACCAATGCAAGATCATGCAAGTAGAATGAAAGAAGAGTTCTGGACAAATGTGGAAGTGTGAATGGAAAAGTTTGAAAGGAATGAAAGTGTGTGTTTGACTGGATATATGAATGGAAAAGTAGGGAATATGAAGGTGGATGTCTCGATAGTGTGGTCATAGATACTTGTAGGGAGATAAGGGGGTAGGTTGTAGATCGTCAAAGCACTGCCAGAATAAAGTCGTGAGATATAGTATGGCTCAAACGTGTTGCTGCTTATTAAACGGTAGGTCGTCAGCTAGAGTGAATTGGTAGTTCTCTCTCTCTCTCTCTCTTTTTCACCTTCCCCCTTTGTGTATCAGTGAGGTGAGTTAGAGCACTCTTGGGTTACAGGGTTTAGTGTACAGTTACATCGAATAGTGATTTACAGCGTAACGTGGCGTGACGGCAAAGCCTTGTAGCTGACCCTCGTGTTATAGGGCCTTCCAACCCTTCTTACCTGAAAGGAATCTCTCCAACATTATGTACAACTTGGAGAGGATGTGTTGTGTGTGATGTAGTGTCTAGTAGACTTCCATTTGCATGGACTAACCGATTAGAGCTGGTTACTTCACGTGTTTGAATATGTCATGAAATTCTTGGTCGTCTGGACTTCAAAGAGATTGTTTGAGATACATCATATGTTAAGCATTCTTGATGATCTGGGACAACAAAGACTGTGGATATACAGTATGTGGATTGACATTCCTAGTGAGAAGCTGTGTATGTCTCCAGCAGACACTACATCCTGTACACTGTGTTATGAGATATATACTAGTGCCTATATAATGTCCACAGATGGAGTAGTCGGTAGGCAGGGTTAGCCTACATGTGTGGATGAGAATGGCAGTGCTCTAGTGGACATTTGTGCAGGGAGGGGGTTGGTGATGGCCAATTCCCTCTTAAAATGATTGACAGGTAAACGTGGCAAGTGATGAAAAGGGAGGGTGGTGAACTGAATGAATGGAAGACAATGACTGGTTAAGTGTGTGTGGATGATAGAATGAGAAGGTGTGTAATAGATGCAAGAGCATACAGAGGTTGGGGGAGTGGACTTTCTGACCACCACTTGATGGTGGTGAAAGTCAAGGTTCAATGAAATGGAGGAGGAGGACGAGGAAAAGGGAAGAACAGGAGGAAGTAGTCCATACAAAGAGGGCAGAAAGGTTGCAAGAGGATGGAAAAAAGGCAGAATATAGGAGAGAAGTGGAGGAGAGATTGGGTAAATATGATTTGGAGCAGATGGGGGGCATGGAAGGTGTGTGCAAGATATTCACAGAAGAAATCTGTGCATCATGTGAGATGGTGTGTGGGGTGAAGAGAAGATGAAAGGGAGTGCAAGGAACAGCATGATGGAATGAAGATGTGAGACAGCTGGGGCGCAAAAGAAGAAAGCATATAGTGAGTGGATGAGAAACAGGGGCATGGAGGTAGTTGAGAAAAAGAAGAGAGAGTTATATGTGGAGGGGAAGAGAGAGGTGAAAAGATTAGTAAGAGAGAGTTAGAAGAGGATGGATGAGGAATTTGGAAGGAATTGAGCATAAAGAGAGAATGTTAAAAAATGTCCTGGAAAGAGGTAAAAAGAGTTAGACTGGGTGATAAAGATTTAAGTCGGGGAGTGAAAATTAAAAATGGTATACTGCTAGTGCAGAAAGGAGAAAAAGTGAGCAGATGGAGAGAACACTTTAAGGAATAGTCTAGTTGAACATAGAAAATGAAAGTAATGAGAGTATAATGGCTGGGAGGAGGAGGGAGGTAAGATGACAGGAAGGAATCAGGAGCATGAAAGTAGTGGAAGCAATGAAGAAAGTCAAAATTGGGAAAGCCCCAGAAATTGATGGAATGTGTGGTGAAATGCTGAAACATGGGGGAGAGATAGTGCTAGAATGGATATGGAAGATGTGCAGATTGGCATGGGAAGAAGGTAGAGTCCCAGAGGATTAGATGTCAGGTATAATTATTCCCCTGTACAAAGGTAGGTGGTGGCGACCATCATCCACTCACTTGATGTAGTGCTGCCTACTTCTTCCTTAGCCTTTATCATTCTTTTTCTGTGCCTGCCCTCCTTTCTTCCTATTTCTCCTATATTTCCTGTCACTTCTTACTGCTTTTCTTTCCTTTACAGGTGGCATTACATTGAGTGACAAGCCAAATGGTTTCCTGTAAGCCAAGAAACCATTTACAACGCTGGGTGGTAACCATATAACCAAGCCATATGTGCTCCCTACGTGTCAACAAGTGGGTTGGTGGAGGGTTAGTACCCCTCCCCGTAAAAAAAAATAACTCAAAGTCAAATGGCCACCCCTTACGGGATTATGGTGTCTGGCAATAGATAGATAGATAGACAAAGGAAAAAGGGAAAAAGAAGTGTGTGGTAATCACAGGGCCATTTGTCTTCTTAGTGTAATAAGAAAAGTACAGTATATGGTAGGATACTTATTGACCGAGTTAGGGAAATAACAGAGGAATTAGTTCAAGAAGAACAGGGAAGTTTAGGAAGGGAAGAGGTTGTGTAGATCAGATATTAATTCATAGGTCTTTAGTGGAAAAGTTTCTAGAGAAGGGAAAGACGTTGTATGTGGCCTTCATAGATTTGGAGAAGGCCTTTGACAGAGTCCCTAGAGAGGTTGTGAAGAGGGCAATGAGAAAGCTTGGGATGGAGGAGTGGCTGGTTAGGGTGGTTGTGGCCATGTACATGGGTGCTCGCACCCAGGTAAGAGTGAATGGAGATTTGAGTGATGAGTTTTCTGTGAATGTTGGTGTGCATCAGGGGTCAGTTTTGAGTCCCTTGTTGTTTATCATGGTACTTGAAGCCCTCACACGTGACTTCAGAAATGAACTCCCATGGGAGATGTTGTATGCTGATGATTTGGTGTTGATTGCAGAGAATGAAAAGGAGGTGGAGGAAAGATTTAGGAAGTGGAGAGATGATATAGGGTGCAAGGGCTTAAGAGTAAATGCAGATAAAACAAAAGTGATGATACTAGGGTTGGTGGCAGTACTGTTGAAGAAGAGGGAGAGTGGCCATGTGCAATTTGCCACAAGGACATGGGAAGTAATTCCATCTTGTGCAGTGTTTGTGATACGTGGGTGCATACGAGATGTAGTGGTATTGGAGGTGGACTGCGAGATAATGCTGATTTGATGTATGCAGTGTGTAGGGGACAGCAGGTGGAGATTGTCAGGCATAAAAGGATTGAATTTACTGGTGAGTCTCTTGAGTGTGTGGAAGAGTTTTGTTATTTGGGAAACATGTTATGTGCTGGAGGTGGGGCTGGAGCTACCTCTGTGGCTAGGGTGAGAAGTGGTTGAAAGAAGTTCAGGGAGCTGTTGCCTCTCCTGACACTGAGAGGGCTCTCCCTACGTGCTAAGGGATCCTTTTATGCAGCATGGGCTAGGAGTGTGATGCTGTATGGTAGCTGAAAGACCTGGGCAGTAAAGGAAGAGGATATTCGCAGGCTCAGACATACAGAAATGTAAATGATTAGGTGGATGTGCAATGCGTCCCTGAGTGCAAGGCCTGGGGGGGGGGGGGCGGAAGGTTTACGATGGAAGAGTTGAGAGGTAGGATGGGACTAAGTGTACTGGTGTTGTGATGAGAAGAGATAGATTGAGGTGGTTTGGGCATGCAGAGAGGATAGGGGATGATAATTGGGTGCAGAAAGTGAGAAGCGGTAATACAGTACTAAGGTGGGGTTGCGAGGAGTAAACTGTAAAGACATGGGACGAGGTCAATAAGTTTGACCTCAGGGTTAAGGGACTGAAAAGGGAGGCTGCCTGAGATCAAGCAGCATGGAGAGTTTCCATTAGGTGACCAAGGCTGAAGCATGCAAGCATGTTGGAGCCTTCAAAAATGAAACGAAACGATATGACAGGGTGGATAGACAAGGAATGTGGAAAGTATTAAGGATATGTGGAGTAAATGGAAAGTTGTTGAATGCCGTGAAGAGTATGTATGAGGGCACTAAGGCTGAAGTACATGTGGATAGTGAACTGAGTGAATTTTTCTATCTGAATGTTGGATTGAAACAGGGATGTGTCATGTCCCCATGGTTGTTCAATCTGTATATGGATGGGGTTATAAAAGAGTTACGAGGTAGGGCAGTGGATGTTGGAGTAACCCTAAAAAGAAAGGGAAGCGTTTGGAAACTCCCTGTACTGAGGTTTGCAGATGATACTGTATTGTTATGTGAAGATGAAGGGGAACGGCAAGGCTTGGTGAATGAGTTTGGCAGTGTGTGTAAGAAACGGAATCTAAAGGTGAATGTAGGGAAGAGTAATGTTATGGCCTTTGAGAGAAGTGAACTCACTGAATGTACTGTACAATGAGGCTGGATGAGGAGTAAATGGAAAACGTGCATGCGTTTAAGTACTTGGGTAGTGTGATGAATAAGGATAGAAATTTAGAGGGTGAAGTGCTTGAAAGGGTACAACAGGGAAGAAAGGTTGCTGGTTCTTTGAAAGCTGTGATAAGGAACAAGGATGTGTATATGGAAGTAAAAAAGTCACTGCATGACAGTATTGTGAAAGCAACTCTAACGTATGGAAGCGAAGCTTGGACCTTGTTAGATGGACACAAGTCAAGAATGAGAGCAGTGGAAATGAGTTATTTGAGAGGAGCATGTGGAGTTACATAGAGAGACAGACTGACAAATGAGGAAGTGTAGCAGCACTGTGGTGTGGATGTGATAGAAAGCATTAGGAGAAATACACTGAGATGGTTTGGTCATGTGGAGAGGATGGAAAGCGAGAGACTAACAAGGTGAGTGCAGGCAGGTGAGGTGGAGGTGGGGAGAGGGAGGGGGATGCCAAGCATGAGGCGGTGGCTGAATCGGTAGAGAGGCGGCCTGCAGTCCTAATGGACCCAGGTTCGAATCCCAGCTGGGGCAGAGAACAGTTTACGGATTCTAATTTCATATCAGCAGACTTTCCTGATCTACCAGTGACCTGCCGACACGTCGTAAAAATACCCCCGCTAAAACCAGTACACCGGTCCTGTATGAGACAGCCTAGCATGTATTCAAAATGGACGGTGGGTGTTAGCGCCGAAGTGGCGACATGTGGAGGTGTTTAGGAGGACTACTGGGCATTGGGATAGGCCACTGCTCCCAAGAAACAGGTGCTGAAGCCTTTGCCCAGAGTCGGACACATAAAAAAAAATTAAAAAAAAGATGGAGGGATCGAGTACAGAGGTATATGACAGAGGGAAGTGTAAGTTAGAAGCAAGGCAGTGAAGTGGCACTGGACAGTGTGACATGGAGGCAGTTTGTCTGTGGCCAATCCTTACAGGATTAAGGCATCCGGCAATAGATTGAATAAGGGTAAAGAAAAAAATTAGTCATTCCCACCATCATTATTGCATCACACATAAACATCCATCTTATTTACAATAGAAGTCATTCACTTTCATGCCATACACACTTTAATTTACAAAAATACTGTACACTCATACTACTCTATAGTAACCTTTCATCTATGAAACAATATCAGACAAATTATATAATTTATCTCATCTAAAGTGTCTGGTCAAACTCACATACATCGCTGCTATCAAGTTTTCAAAATTCATGTCTGATTTTCTACTTATACTGGGGGCAGGTACAATACCACAGACATTATTTTAACATATATACTTACCTATCTTCAGTAGTGGATACTCATATCTTTTTCTGACTTACTTGTCAATCTTAGCTTTCTTTCTCATCACTAAGTTATCTTATTTTTTCTTCCCCACTTACAGTCATATTTTTCTCTCTGTTCCTGTGTCAGTAACGTTTTTCTACTGTCCCAGCACCAGTCAATAATTTTTTTCCTCTTCTTCCTTATTAGTAATTTTCCTTTTTTGTCTTCCTGCATACTACCACTTTTCATCTCTTTCTTATCTTCTTGTTTTCCTGTTGTGTTTAGGCTCATCTTGTCCCTCTTCTTCCCTCTGCTTACTCAATACAGTCTTTATCCTATCAAACACGGAACATTCTCATTGACCTTAGCACTTGTAGTGTTCAGTCATAAGGATATCTTCAATAGCAGTTCTCATCATTTACCCTTACTGTCCTCATTCCCTGTGCCTCTCTGGAATAAGTTTGTGTAGCCCATCCACTGCAGATATCAACAAACTTAAGTTATCTTACTGTACAAAAGAGTAAGATGTGCAGCTACTCAGAATCATTAAAAAATAAGTTTGGTTAGCTTGTACTGTACAATGCAGTATGATCACAAAGTGGTGTTTCTGGTACACAGTGAGACTGTTGTGATGTGTACGTACTGAAAGAAGACCACATGACCCAGTGACTTCACACTCTGCTCCTTCTTTCTGCTGGTCAGTTTTGTGAATTTCATTTTGCTCATTTTCAGCTTAGTAACAATGACTTACCGAACACTTGAAAGGCAATTATAATCTAATTCATTCATTCATTCATCATCCAATCCTACGTTGCCCCGTGAGAAGCACAGGACCCCAGGGCTAGGCAAGATGGTCCTGACATTTCAGATGAGAATGACCAGCCTCGCTCATCCTTAAGTGGCATTGCACGAGCAATAAACTCGTAAATTATATATGGGCCATAGGCCTACTCTGAGGTCTTCAATAACTCATAAATTATATCATGGGTCATACTCAGGTCAATGCTGTGATGGGCCAGCAAAGGTTGCCTTTGTGACAGGGTCCACAGCTTTACGTCAATAGCATCTTGCCTTAATCAAGTCACACCACAGAAGATTTTGCATTGTCTGTCACTTTTAGTCACAGGAAAGTCAATCCGAAGTGAGCACTGCAACAAGTGAGCATGGGTGGCATCAATAAAAGAGGCCCTGCTATACCACTATACCGCTGCAAGGCGGCACAAGTGTAACGATGAGACAACACAACTCAGGTTGCCAAGTGGTTCAGTTTCCAGAGCTGAGAAAAGCAAACTGTCCCTTGGTGCATCGGTTGGCAAAGTGACCCTGTTGTCCACACTGCAAACAAAATACAGTCTTAGTAGTGATCATCATCAACATCTAATCCTAATAAAGAAATATTTAAAGTGCATACACTTCTAACAACAACAGTATGTGAACATATGCTAATACAATTTTGTTTCAAGAGAGTAACCAAATCATTCCCTGATCTATAATCCAAATCTCAATTCTTAATTTCACATGATGCTGAGAAATCCATGTCTAAGCTTGTTTATTCTTATCTGAGGTATGAATTAAAAAAAAAATGAAGAACCAGTTCCCTCTCTCCCCTCTTGTGCTGTAGGAACAAGGTTGCTGCCCTTCATATGTGGTGGGTGGGAGAATTATCATATCCCTGTAATTCCAGGAAGTAGGGTATCCAATTACAGATTCGGCCTCTTCTATCTGCCCTGGCAATGATTCACTAACAAAATGTGAGTGGTTATCTACTTACAGTTAGACATCTTAATTCCGTAATGGAAGGCCACAAACAAATAGCCTCCATGTCACTCTGTCTCCTGTCATTTCATTCCCCTCCCCTCAGCTCACACTCCCCTCTCTCATATACTTCTCCACTCCATCTCTCCATCTCATCCTCAGTCTCCTCCTCCCTCTCCCCCCTTCCACCTCACTCACATACACCTTCCTCATCAGTCTCTTGCTCTCCATCCTTTCCACATGGCCAAATCACCTCAGTGTATTTCTCCTAATGTTTACTATCACATCCACATCCACACCACAATGCTCCTTCTATCTCTATCTATCTATTGCCAGACGCCATAATCCCGTAAGGGGTGGCCATTTGACTCCGAGTTATTTGTTTTACGGGGAGGGGCACTAACCCTCCACCAACCCACTTGTTGACACATAGGGAGCACGTATGGTTTGGTTATATGGTTACCACCCAGTGTTGTAAATGGTTTCTTGGTTTACAGGAAACTATTTGGCTTGTCACTCAATGTAAAGCCACCTGTTAAGGAAAGAAAAGCAATAAGAAGTGACAGGAAAGATGGGAGAAATAGGAAGAGAGGAGGACAGGCACAGAAAAAGAATGATAAAGGCTAAGGAAGAAGTAGGCAGCACTACATCAAGTGAGTGGATGATGGTCGCCACCACCTGAATGCTCCTTCACTTCCTCATTTGTCAGTCTATCTCTCCATTTAACTCCATATGCTCCTCTCAAATAACTCATTTCCACTGCTCTCACTGCTGCATCCCTTTCCTCTATTCTCAGGGATAACTCTACTACCCTTGTACAAGCTAGGAGGTTCCTTCTACTGAATAACTGGCAGAGACGACAATAAAATCCTAAGTAAGTTCACTGTCTGGAAAAATGCTAACTGCATCACACACACCACAAATTACCATACTTACATATCTATCACTGTCTGCCTCCCACAGCCATGGTGTACAGATTTTTTTGTATGATCTACCCCAGAGAAATGGGTTTCATTGATATTAACCATACATTACTGATCTGATAATTATTTGTTCTGAAATGAAACTAAATATACACAAAACAGACAACAATGGTGAAATTAACCATAAATCACTGACCTGATACTTGTTTGTTTTGTTCCAAAGCTCAATTTAAAGAAAACAAACAATAATGACCATATTTTTGCATTCTGAACATTATAAAACATTCCATCACAGACAGAAACTTTGCTTATGATATTTTTTTTGTTCTAGTAAATACTGTACCTATCTATAGTGTTTCCATTTTATCGAGTCACTTTAAGTGTGGTTCCCTCGGGACTTTGACCACTAGCGATGCTGCCACATCTAGTCCGGGGAAGCCAACATTTTCTTTTTTCATTTTTTTCCTTTCGTAGACTGCTAAGACGGTTCTTCTTCGTACATACTTGTCAAAGTCATGGAAATTCGTCACAGCTGGAGGGCAACTTTTTGTCGGTGAAGAGAATGCAGGCTCCTCTGGAAAATCCTGTTTGCTACAAGCTTTATTTAATTTACAGTAGATTCTCATCACTGTCCTTTCGCTCACGTTGGTGGCTTTGGCTGTTCGTTCAACTGCTTTTGAGGAATCTATTAATGGTCCTCTGTTTGCCTTTTCTTCTAAGAAATATTTATTCACATTGTAAATAATTTCTTTTGCTTGGCTGTGGAGGACACGAGAGCGAGCTGAAGGAGATGCGTAAATGGCAGGGTATTGCTAATAAGTGACCCAGGTCAACAGGGTCAGACCACAAGACTTGCCACGTCGCAAAAACAACGTTGCCAGGTCTTATGAAATTTATTCAAAGTCACAGTTTTCATCCTCAAAAAGAGAATCATTCATAATAATTATACAGTTTCTTTGTAGAAATGAATCTATACAGAGTATTTAAAATACAATTACAAGTAATTGATAGCTAAAAATATGAGACTTTTGTTTATAATTACAAACTTGGCACTTACGCATTCTTTACACTCATTAGCCGACTGCACCCAAAGTGACTTGATAGAATGGAAACACTATTAAGGTGAAAATTTATCAGCTAACAGCTCCCCCAAAAAAAGGTTGTAAGCTATTAAAAAAAAATAATAAAATAAACAATTCTAGCACTGGCTAGAAACTGACCTTGAGGAACATATGAGGGATAGTAGAGAGAATATCTGAATAACAAGATACTAGAAGGAAGTGATTATAACATACTCGTAGCCTAATGAGGTTATGACTAACCTTGTGCAATATAAGAAGAGTGGAATACACAACACTTGACTGATCAGATGCCAGAAGACAGTGGTGATACCAAGTTTGCAAATGACCTTGAGAATGAGGAGGGTGGAATACATAACAAATGAATGAGGCAACACCACAAAGAACTAATTATAACAGGTCTGAGACTGACCTTGAAAAATATAGAGGGTGGAATAAAGTACCCATGAATTATGAGATGCCAGATGAAAGTGGTGACACTACACCTGGTACAACATACCTTAAAGCAGGTAATGTTGTCCATCTTGTTGCCGGTGTCCATAGCATTTGCCAGGTGGCTGTAGTTGGAGTCACGCCCAGGTTGGTTTTTGGGGCCACCAGATGCCAGGCTCTAAGGGAACGAAGAAGGTTATGAGTCAAAACAGTGTACCTTGGATTATCCATATGAAATAATTCTTGAGGCCTTGAAGATTGTACATGCTGGAAAAGCAAAAATGATATTTTAAACTCTGTGGTACAGTATTCAACTTCATTACCATCATCACCTTGACCTTATTTTTCATTATTTTAAGTGGGGTGGAGAGGAACCAAAAACATGAGAAAGAAAACACAACAGTAGAATCTAGTCTAATCTAATACTTTACTTGATTACCCAAATCTATAATCACCTAGACTTGTAATTAACTGGTTGGATATGAAATTAGAGATATCAAAGGGCCACTGCTGATTAGCCCGCTGACAGCGACAGGCCTCGTTTTACTTCTCAGTGTCGAAAGCGATAGGCCTCAAATGAGTGCGATTTTCAAAGGTGTACCAAAACTGCGCCATGAGGAGAAGGTGGCTGAAATTTGTAAGGGAAATAGTGGCAGGTGGCAACTCTCAATACTACCCACACACTGCCCCACATACACTCAGAATATGCACATGTGGACACCATGGACCGAGCGCGCACATTAATTTTCCTCCCATGATGCCGCCAACCCCTCGCCAGGCACTAGGGGATCTGAGCGCACACACACACACACACACACACACACGAGAGAGAGAGAGAGAGAGAGAGGGATGATTATGCAGTACTGTAATCACGTGATCCTTGCCACCTCACCACGGGTGGTGGGTTGCTCGCGCCACCAGCTGTTCATCTTCTGGCCATTTTATTTC
>JAGKTI010015581.1:8595-20371 GCA_018397915.1 Birgus latro | reverse complement strand
AGATTAAAAGAGATTGGACCTACCTCCAAAACGTATGCTATCAGCTGGAACTATTTCACAATTTGCACTACTTTATGACCTTGAAGTCACGGATGTGGAAAAAAAATAGCGGCAAAAGTTAATAATACAGAACTTTGTGACAAGAGAAATCACAGTACTGAAAGACTTTACTTAAGGAAATGGTTTTTTTTTTTATGTAACAGAAATCTTAATATTGTGAATATTTTTTTTTTTTACTGGCACGAGGCTCGACTTAAAGTTAAACAACAGCTGAAGAAAAAAATAAATAAATCGATGATTTTAAATCGTTTCGGTGATTCTCACAATGTTTCTAGCTCTCTGTTCATAAAAACCTAAGGTGCCAGCCCTCTTTACGTGTCAACCGACTTCTTGTTATCCTTCATAAATGTGCCATTTTCACCCTCACAAGTGTCTTCTTAGTTCTAAACATAATATAATGTGTTTTACAATCAACTTTGAGAACACTTGAGGAAGTTACATATTCCGCTTTCTCGCCGAGAAATACGCTTATTCAGCCATGATTAGATTAAAAGAGATTGAACCTACCTCCAAAAAGGGTGCTATCACCTGGAACTATTTAACAATTTGCACTACTTCATGACCTTGAAGTCACGGCTGTGAAAAAAAAAAAATCGGCAAAAGTTAATAATACAGAAATCTGTCTCAAGAGAAATCACAGTATTGAAAGATTTTACCAAAGGATTATTATTATTTTTTTTTATGTAACAGAAATCTTAATATTGTGAATATTTTTTTTTTTGTTACAGGCAAGAGGCTCGACTTAAATTTAAACAGCTACTGAAGAAAAAAAAAATAAATCGAAGATTTTAAATCATTTCGGTGATAATCACAATGTTTCAAGCTCTCTGTTCATAAAAACTTAAGGTGTCAGCCCTCTTTACGTGTCAGTCGACTTCTTGTTATCATTCATAAATGTGACATTTTCACTCTCACAAGTGTCTTCTTAGTTCTGAATATAATATAATATGTTTTCCCATCAACATTGAGAACACTTGAGGAAGTTGCATATTCAGCGTTTTGGCCGAGAAATACGCTTATTCCGGCATCATTTGATTAAAATAAAATGGACCTACCAACAAAACGAATGCTATCAGCCGGAACTATTTCACAATTTGCACTGCTTCTTGTCCTTGAAATCATGGCTAAGGGGAAAAGAACGACAAATCAGAAGTTGATAATCCAAAATTCCTTCTTAAAAGGAAACACAGAAATTGAAAGATTTTACCTAAGGAAATGTTATTATTGGTGTAACAGAAACCTTGATATTGTGATTTTTTTTCACCGTGAGGCTGGATATAATTTTAAACTACTTTTGCTTAGAAAAAAAAAATTGTTTCAATGATCCTCACAATGTATCAAGGTTTTTGTTCTTAAAAACACAAGGTACCAGCTTTCTTTACGTGTCAGCCGACTTCTTGTTATCCTTCATAAATGTGACATTTTCACCCCCACAAGTGTCTTCTTAGTTCTGAATATAATATAATGTGTTTTACAATCACCTTTGAGAACACTTGAAGATGTTGCATATTCAGCGTTTTCGCCGAGAAATACGCTTATTCAGCCATCATTTGAATAAAATAGAATGGACCTACCTTCAAAACGGATGCTATCAACTGGAACTTTTGTCACAATTTGCACTACTTCTTGTCACTGAAGTCATGGCTAAGGGGAAAAAAAATACGGAAAATCTAAAGTTGGTAATCCAAAATTCCTTCTCAATGGGAATCACATAACTGAAATATTTTTCCCAATGAAATGTGTTTTTTGGTGTAAGAGAAACCTTGATATTGTGATTTTTTTTTTTTTACCCCTATGAGGCTCGACATACTTTGAAACTGCGTGCTGGAGAAACAAAAAATTGTTCAATGATCCTCACAATGTATCAAGGTTTTTGTTCTTAAAAACATATTTCAACAACTCTTTGTGTCAGTCGACTTCTTGTTATCCTTCATAAATGTGACATTTTCATCCTCACACCTGTCATCTTAGTTCTGAAAATAATATAATGTATTTTACAATCAACTTTGAGAACACTTGAGTAAGTTAGATATTCAGCGTTTTCGCCGAGAAATACGCTTATTCAGCCATCATTAGATTAAATGAGATTGGACCTACCTCCAAAACGTATGCTATCAGCTGGAACTATTTCACAATTTGCACTACTTCATGACCTTGAAGTTACGGATGTGGAAAAAAAAAAATCGGCAAAAGTTAATAATACAATATGTTGTGACAAAAGAAATCACAGTACTGAAAGATTTTACTTAAGGAAATTTTTTTTTTTTTTTATGTAACAGAAATCTTAATATAGTGAATATTTTTTTTTTTCTGGCACGAAGCTCGACTTAAAGTTAAACAACAGCTGAAGAAAAAAATAAATAAATCGATGATTTTAAATCGTTTCGGTGATTCTCACAATGTTTCAAGCTCTCTGTTCATAAAAACCTAAGGTGCCAGCCCTCTTTACATGTCAACCGACATCTTGTTTTCCTTCATAAATGTGACATTTTCACCCTCACAAGTGTCTTCTTAGTTCTAAATATAATATTATGTGTTTTACAATCAACTTTGAGAACACTTGAGGAAGTTACATTTTCCGCTTTTTCTAAGACAAATTCGCCTATTCAGCCATCATTAGATTAAAAGAGATTGAACCTACCTACAAAACGGATGCTATCAGCCGGAACTTTTTCACAATTTGCAGTACTTGTCCTTGAAATCATGGCTAAGTGGAAAAAACGACAAATTAGAAGTTGATAATCCAAAATTCTTTGTCTAAAGGAATCACAGAATATGAAGATTTTACCTAAGGAAATGTTGTTTCTCGAGTAACAGAAACCTTGATGTGATTTTTTTTATACCCCAAGATGCTGGACGTAATTTTAAACTGTTTGTGCTTGAAATAAAAAAAATTTCAATAATCCTGACAATGTATCAAGTTTTTTGTTCTTAAAAACATAAGGTACCAGCTCTCTTTACGTGTCAGACGACTTCTTGTTATTCTTAGTAAATGTGACATTTTCACCATCACAAGTGTTTTCTTAGTTCTGAATATAATATAATGTGTTTTTCAATCAACTTTGAGAACACTTGAAGATGTTGCATATTCAGCGTATTCGCCGAGAAATACGCTTATTCAGCCATCATTTGATTAAAAAAGAATGGACCTACCTACAAAACGGATGCTATCAGCCGGAACTTTTTCACAATTTGCACTACTTCTTGTCCTTGAAATCATGGCTAAGGAAAAAAAAAAAAGAACGACAAACCTGAAGTTGGTAATCCAAAATTCATTCTCAAGAGGAGTCACAGAATTGAAATATTTTTCCTAAGGAAATGTGTTTTTTGGTGTAACAGAAACCTTGATATTGTTTTTTTTTTTTTTACCCTCATGAGGCTCGACGTAATTTGAAACTGCATGCAGGAGAAAAAAAAATCTTTCGATGAACCTCACAATGTATTAAGCTTTTTGTTCTAAAAAACATTAGGTGCCAGCTCCCTTTACATGTCAGTCGACTTCGTGTTATCCTTCATACATGTGACATTTTAATCCTCTCAACTGTCTTATTAGTTCTGAATATAATTTAATGTGTTTTACAATCAACTTTGAGAACACTTGAAGATTTTGCATATTCAGCGTCTCTCCCGAGAAATACGCATATTCAGGCATTATTAGATTAAAAGAGATTGGACCTACCTCCAAAACGTATGCAATCAGCTGGAACTAGTTCACAATTTGCAGTACTTCATGCCCTTGAAGTCACCGCTGTGGAAAAAAAAATTGGCAAAAATTAATTATACAGAATTCTGTCACAAGAGAAATCATAGTATTGAAAGATTTTACCTAATAATTTTTTTTTTTTTTTGATGTAACTAATCATAATATTGTGATTTTTTTTTTTTACCGGCACGCAGCTCGACTTAAATTTAAACAGTTTGAGCTGAAGAAAAAAATAAATTAATCGAAGATTTTAAATCGTTTCTGTGATCCTCACAATGTTTCAAGCTCTCTGTTCATGAAAACTTAAGGTGCCAGCTCTCTTTACGTGTCAGTCGATTTCTTGTCATCATTCATAAATGTGACATTTTCACCCTCACAAGTGTCTTCTTAGTTAGAATACAAAATAATGCTTGTCCATCAACGTTGAGAACATATTCAGCGTTTTGGCCGAGAATTACGCTTATTCAGGCATCATTTGATTAAAATAGAATGGACCTACCTACAAAACGAATGCTATCAGCCGGAACTTTTTCACAATTTGCACGATTTCTTGTCCTTGAAATCATGGCAAAAGGGGAAGAAAACGACAAAGAAGTTGATAATCCAAAATTCTTTCTCAAAAGGAATCACAGAATTAAAAAATTTTACCTAGGGAAATGTTTTTCGTGTAACAGAAACCTAGATATTATGATATATATTTTTTTTTTTACCCCCATGAGGCTGTACGTAATTTTAAACTGCTTATGCTGGAAAAAAAATTGTTTCAATGATCTTCACAATGCATCAAGGTTTTTGTTCTTAAAAACATAAGGTACCAACTTTCTTTACGTGTCAGTCGACTTCTTGTTATCCTTCATAAATGTGACATTTTCACCCTCACAAGTGTCTTCTTAGTTCTGAATATAATATAATATGTTTTACAATCAACTTTGAGAACACTTGAAGATGTTGCATATTCAGCGTTTTCGCCGAGAGATACGCTTATTCAGCCATCATTTGATTAAAATAGAATGGACCTGCCTAAAAAACGGCTATCAACCGGAACTTTTTCACTATTTGCACTACTTCTTGTCCTTAAAATCATGGCTAAGGAAAAAAAAAAAAGAACGACAAATCTGAAGTTGGTAATCCAAAATTCCTTCTCAAGATTAGTCACGGAATTGAAATATTTTTCCAAAGGAAATGTGTTTTTTGGTGTAACAGAAACCTTGACATTGTGATTTTTTTTTTTGTACCCCATGACGCTCGACGTAATTTGAAACTGCGTGCTGGAGAAAAAGAAAAACTTTCGATGATCCTCACAATGTATCAAGCTTTTTGTTCTAAAAAAACATTAGGTGCAAGCTCCCATTACGTGTCAGTCAGCTTCTTGTTATCCTTCATAAATGTGACATTTTCATCCTCACAACTGTCTTCTTAGTTCTGAATATAATTTAATGTGTTTTACAACCAACTTTGAGTACACTTGAGGAAGTTACATATTCAGCGTTTTCGCCGAGAGATTCGCTTATTCAGACATCATTAGATTAAAAGAGATTGGACCTACCTCCAAAACGTATGCTATCAGCTGAAACTATTTCTCAATATGCACTACTTCATGCCCTAGAAGTCACGTCTGTGGGAAAAAAATATCAGCAAAAGTTAATAATACAGAATTCTGTCTCAAGAGAAATCACAGTATTGAAAGATTTTACATAAGGATTTTTTTTTTTATGTAACAGAAATCTTAATATTGTTAATATATATATATATTTTTTTACCGGCACGAGGCTCGACTTAAATCTAAACAACAGCTGAAGAAAAAAAAATAAATCGACGATTTTAAATCTTTTCGACGATCCTCACAATGTTTCAAGCTCTCTCTGTTCATAAAAACCTAAGGTGCCAGCCCTCTTTACGTGTCAGTCGACTTTTTGTTATCCTGTATAAATGTGACATTTTCACCCTCACAACTGTCTTCTTAGTTCTGAATATAAATGTGTTTTACAATCAACTTTGAGGACACTTGAATAACTTACATATTCAGCTTTTTCGCTGAGAAATACGCTTATTCAGCCATCATTAGATTAAAAGAGATTATACTTACCTCCAAACCGTATGCTATCAGTTGGAACTATCTCACAATTTGCACTATATCATGCCCTTGAAGTCACGGCTGTGGAAAAAATAAAATCGGCAAAAGTTAATACAGAATTCTGTCTCAAGAGATATCACAGTATTGAAAGATTTTACCTAAGGATTTTTTTTTTTTATGTAACAGAAATCTTAATATTGTGAATATTCTTATTTTTTTTTTTTTTTTTACCGGCACGAGGCTCGATTTAAATTTAAAGAGCTCCTGCTGAAGCAAAAAAAATAAATAAATCGAAGATTTGAAATCCTCGCAATGTTTCAAGCTCTCTGTTCATAAAAACATATGGTGCCAGCCCTCTTTACGTGTCAGTCGACTTCTTATTATTATTCATAAATGTGACATTTTCACCCTCACAAGTGTCTTCTTAGTTCTGAATATAAAATAATGTGTTTTCCCATCAACATTGAGAACACTTGAGGAAGTTGCATATTCAGCGTTTTGGCCGAGAAATACGCTTATTCGGGCATCATTTGATTAAAATAAAATGGACCTACCTACAAAACGAATTCTATCAGCCGGAAATTTTTCACAATTTGCACTACTTCTTGTCCTTGAAATCATGGCTAAGGGGAAAAGAACGACAAATCAGAAGTTGATAATCCAAAATTCCTTCTCAAAAGGAAACACAGAAATTGAAAGATTTTACCTAAGGAAATGTTATTATTGGTGTAACAGAAACCTTGATATTGTGATTTTTTTCTTCCCCGTGAGGCTGGACATAATTTTAAACTACTTGTGCTTGGAAAAAAAAAATTGTTTCAATGATCCTCACAATGTATCAAGGTTTTTGTTCTTAAAAACATAAGGTACCAGCTTTCTTTACGTGTCAGCCGACTTCTTGTTATCTTTCATAAATGTGACATTTTCACCATCACAAGTGTCTTCTTAGTTCTGAATATAATATAATGTGTTTTACAATCACCTTTGAGAACACTTGAAGATGTTGCATATTCAGCGTTTTGCCCGAGAAATACGCTTATTCAGCCATCATTTGAATAAAATAGAATGGACCTACCTTCAAAACGGATGCTATCAACTGGAACTTTTGTCACAATTTGCACTACTTCTTGTCACTGAAGTCATGGCAAGGGGGAAAAAAAAAAATACGGAAAATCCGACGTTGGTAATCCAAAATTCCTTCTCAATGGGAATCACATAATGAAATATTTTTCCTAAGGAAATGTGTTTTTTGGGTAAGAGAAACCTTGATATTGTGATTTTTTTTTTTCACCCCTATGAGGCTCGATGTACTTTGAAACTGCGTGCTGGAGAAACAAAAAATTGTTCAATGATCCTCACAATGTATCAAGGTTTTTGTTCTTAAAAACATATTGTACCAACTCTCTTTACGTGTCAGTCGACATCTTGTTATCCTTCATAAATGTGACATTTTTATCCTCACAACTGTCTTCTTAGTTCTGAATATAATATAATGTGTTTTACAATCAACTTTGAGAATTCTTGAGTAAGTTAGATATTCAGCGTTTTCACCGAGAAGTACGCTTGTTCAGCCATCATTAGATTAAATGAGATTGGACCTACCTCCAAAACGTATGCTATCAGCTGGAACTATTTCACAATTTGCACTACTTCATGACCTTGAAGTCACGGATGTGGAAAAAAAAATCGGCAAAAGTTAATAATACAGAATTTTGTGACAAGAGAAATCACAGTACTGAAAGATTTTACTTAACGAAGTGATTTTTTTTTATGTAACAGAAATCTTAATATTGTGAATATTTTTTTTTCTGGCACGAGGTTCGACTTAAAGTTAAACAACAGCTGAAGAAAAAAATAAATAAATCGATGATTTTAAATCGTTTCGATGATTCTCACAATGTTTCAAGCTCTCTGTTCATAAAAACCTAAGGTGCCAGCCCTCTTTACGTGTCAACCGACTTCTTGTTATCCTTCATAAATGTGACATTTTCACCCTCACAAGTGTCTTCTTAGTTGTAGATATAATATTATGTGTTTTACAATCAACTTTGAGAACACTTCAGGAAGTTACATATTCCGCTTTTTCGCCGAGAAATACGCTTATTCAGCCATCATTAGATTAAAAGAGATTGAACCTACCTCCAAAAAGGATGCTAGCACCTGGAGCTATTTAACA
This sequence comes from Birgus latro, assembly GCA_018397915.1. Classification (NCBI taxonomy): domain Eukaryota; kingdom Metazoa; phylum Arthropoda; class Malacostraca; order Decapoda; family Coenobitidae; genus Birgus; species Birgus latro. The sequence goes on along the minus strand of JAGKTI010015581.1, from coordinate 12,358 downwards.
ATTTGCACTACTTCATGACCTTGAAGTCACGGCTGTGGGAAAAAAAATCGGCAGGTTAATAATTCAGAATTCTGTCTCAAGAGAAATCTCAGTATTGAAAGATTTTACCTAATAATTTATTTATTTTTTTTATGTAACAGAAATCTTAATATTGTGAATATTTTTTTTTTTTACCGGCACGAGCCTCGACTTAAATTTAAACAGCTGCTGAAGAAAAATAAATAAATAAATCGAAGATTTTAAATCGTTTCGATGATCCTCACAATGTTTCAAGCTCTCTGTTAATAAAAACCTAAAGTGTCAGCCCTCTTTACGTGTCAGTCGACATCTTGTTATCCTTCATAAATGTGACATTTTCACCCTCACAAGTGTCTTCTTAGTTCTGAATATGAAATGATGTTTTTCCATCAACTTTGTGAAGACTTGAGGAAGTTGCATATTCAGCTTTTTGGCCGAGAAATACGCTTATTCAGGCATCATTTGATTAAAATAGAATGGACCTACCTGCAAAACGGATGCTATCAGCCGGAACTTTTTCACAATTTGCACTACTTGTCCTTGGAATCATGGCTAAGTGGAAAAAACGACAAATTTGAAGTTGATAATCCAAAATTATTTGTCAAAAGGAATCACAGAATTGAAAGATTTTACCTAAGGGGTTGTCTTTCGAATAACAGAAACCTTGATGTGATTTTTTTTATACCCCAAGAGGCTGTACGTAATTTTAAACTGTTTGTGCTTGAAATAAAAAAAAATTCAATGATCCTCACAATGAATCAAGGTTTTTGTTCTTAAAAACATAAGGTACCAGCTCTCATTACGTGTCAGTCGACTTCTTGTTATTCTTCGTAAATGTGACATTTTCACCATCACAAGTGTTTTCTTAGTTCTGAATATAATATAATGTGTTTTACAATCAACTTTGAGAACACTTGAAGATGTTGCATATTCAGCTTACGCTTATTCAGATACGCTTATTCAGCCATCATTCCATCATTTGATTAAAAGAGAATGGACCTACCTACAAAACGGATACAATCAGCCGGAACTTTTTCACAATTTGCACTACTTCTTGTCCTTGAAATCATGGCTAAGGAAAAAAAAAAAGAACGACAAATCTGAAGTTGGTAATCCAAAATTCCTTCTCAAGAGGAGTCACAGAATTGAAATATTTTTCCTAAGGAAATGTGTTTTTTGGTGTAAGAGAAACCTTGATATTGTGATTTTTTTTTTTTTACCCCCTGAGGCTCGACGTAATTTGAAACTGCATGCTGGGGGAAAAAAAATGTTTCGATGAACCTCACAATGTATCAAGCTTTTTGTTCTAAAAAAACATTAGGTGCCAGCTCCCATTACATATCAGTCGACTTCGTGTTATCCTTTATAAATGTGACATTTTAATCCTCTCAACTGTCTTCTTAGTTCTGAATATAATTTAATGTGTTTTACAATCAACTTTGAGAACACTTGAAGATTTTGCATATTCAGCGTTTTCCCCGAGAAATACGCTTATTCAGGCATCATTAGATTAAAAGAGATTGGACCTACCTCCAAAACGTATGCAATCAGATGGAACTAGTTCACAATTTGCACTACTTCATGCCCTTGAAGTCACGGCTGTGGAAAAAAAATTGGCAAAAACTAATAATACAGAATTCTGTCACAAGAGAAACCACAGTATTGAAAGATTTTACCTAATGATTTTTTTTTTTTTTTTTTTGATGTAGCAGTAATCATAATGTATTTTTTTTTTTTTTACCGGCGCGACGCTCGACTTAAATTTAAACACCTACAGCTGATGGAAAAAATAAATAAATCGAAGATTTTATATCGTTTCGGTGATCCTCACAATGTTTCAAGCAATCTGTTTATAAAAACTTAAGGTGGCAGCCCTCTTTACGTGTCAGTCGAAATCTTGTTATCCTTCATAAATATGACATTTTCACCCTCACAAGTGCCTTCTTAGTTAGAATACAAAATAATGTTTGTCCATCAACTTTGAGAACACTTGAGGAAGTTGCATATTCACCGTTTTGGCCGAGAAATACGCTTCTTCAGGCATCATTTGATTAAAATTGAATGGACCTACCTACAAAACGAATGCTATCAGCCGGAACTTTTCACAATTTGCACTATTTCTTGTCCTTGAAATCATGGCTAAAGGGAAAAAAACGACAAAGAAGTTGATAATCCAAAATACTTTCTCAAAAGGAATCACAGAATTAAAAGATTTTACCTAAGCAAATGTTGTTTTTCGTGTAACAGAAACCTTGATATTGTGATATATATTTTTTTTTTACCCTCATGAGGCTGGACGTAATTTTAAACTGCTTGTGCTGGGAAAAAAATTGTTTCAATGATCTTCACAATGTATCAAGGTTTTTGTTCTTAAAAACATAAGGTACCAACATTCTTTATGTGTTAGTCGACTTCTTATAATTCATAAATGTGACATTTTCACCCTCACAAGTGTCTTCTTAGTTCTGAATATAATATAATATGTTTTATAATCAACTTTGCGAACACTTGAAGATGTTGCATATTCAGCGTTTTCGCCGAGAGATACGCTTATTCAGCCATCATTTGATTAAAATAGAATAGACCTACCTACAAAACGGCTGTCAGCCGGAACTTTTTCACAATTTGCACTACTTCTTGTCCTTGAAATCATGGCTAATGGGAAAATAAAGAACAACAAATCTGAAGTTGGTATCCCAAAATTCCTTCTCATGAGGAGTCACAGAATTGAAGTAGTTTTCCAAAGGAAATGTGTTTTTTGGTGTAACAGAAACCTTGATATTGTGATTTTTTTTTTTTTATCCCCATGCGGCTCGACGTAATTTGAAACTGCCAGCTCCCTTAACATGTCATTCGACTTCTTGTTATCCTTCATAAATGTGACATTTTCATCCTCACAACTGTCTTCTTAGTTCAGAATATAATTTAATGTGTTTTACAATCATCTTTGAGAACATTTGAGGAAGTTACATATTCAGCGTTTTCGCCGAGAAATACGTTTATTCAGCCATCATTAGATTAAAAGAGATTGGACCTACCTCCAAAACGTATGCTATCAGCTGAAACTATTTCACAATATGCACTACTTCATGCCCTTGAAGTCACGACTGTGGGAAAAAAAATCAGCAAAAGTTAATAATACAGAATTCTGTCTGAAGAGAAATCACAGTATTGAAAAATTTTACCTAAGGATTTTTTTTTTATGTAACAGAAATCTTAATATTGTTAATATATATATATATTTTTTTTTACCGGCACGAAGCTCGACTTAAATTTAAAGAACAGCTGAAGAAAAAAAATAAATCGACGATTTTAAATCGTTTCGGTGATCCTCACAATGTTTCAAGCTCTCTCTGTTCATAAAAACCTAAGGTGCCGGACCTCTTTACGTCGTCATCTTGTTATCCTTCATTAATGTGACATTTTCACCCTCACAAGTGTCTTCTTAGTTCTGAATATAAATGTGTTTTACAATAAACTTTGAGGACACTTGAGGAAGTTACATATTCAGCTTTTTCGCAGAGAAATACGCCTATTCAGCCATCTTTAGATTAAAAGAGATTGGACTTACCTCCAAACCGTATGCTATCAGTTGAACTATTTCACACTTTGCACTATATCATGCCCTTGAAGTCAAGGCTGTGGAAAAAATAAAATCGGCAAAAGTTAATAATATAAAATTCTGTCTCAAGAGATATCACAGTATTGAAAGATTTTACCTAAGGAAATGTTTTTTTTTTTTTTT
>JAGKTI010015579.1:0-20372 GCA_018397915.1 Birgus latro | reverse complement strand
ATATATATATATACGGAGATGTATATAGCCTCCATGTCATCCAGTCCTCCATCATCAGGTTACTCTACACCAACTGTAACATACATCACACTCATAGTCTCCTTAACCAAGGTAAATTATGTAGATATACAGAGATGCATATAGCCTCCATGCCATCCAGTCCTCCTTCATCAGATTACTCAACACCTTACATCACTCTCATTACCTATCCACTCAATCCTTTCACCTTATCTTCTGTCTCACCCTCCCTGCTTTCCTTCTTAACCTTTCTCAAATGCGAATACCAAGTCAATCTTCTTTCTACATTCTCTCCACGTGTCAGTACTATCACAGAGTACTCCCCTATATTCATTTCAGCACATCCATGTTAGCACCCCAATGTTCCCAAACTTTCTCAGTTGCCAGTCTGTTTTTCCATGGAAATTGACATGTTCGTCTCAAGTAACTAACATCTACTTGTCTCCCCCCTACTTGTTTCCATCCCATAGAATCATAGGTTTGTTCCCTCACATTAGAAAGATTAAAGTACTGTCATGAAACAATATCTTACCCATTCACTTCGATGTTATCTATATTTCCTTCCCTTCTGTTCCACGTCTCCTGTATTTGCTATCACACTACCTAGATACTTACGAGTAAATCACTCACGTTCTCCCTTTCCTCACCACTCATCTTTACAACGCATTTTGTAGCTCATTCTTCTCAAAAAACATTCCTTTCCTCTGTGCTACATTCACATTTCATTTGTTTTCTTTCACCTACTTTCAGAATCATTCACCAGCCCTAGAAATTCTCACCTTTTTATTTATCTTCTGCAGATAATAATAGAGTATATTTCTGGACCCTACCCTCTCTTATTATGCACACTGAAGCATAAACTATCCATTTATATTTCTTTTATAACACCATTAACAGACATATTGGAAGAAAACTTAGCCTTCCCCTATCCCTGCTTTAGTCCAGTAATCATATGAAAGTAAATTTTCCCATTTCCCAGTTTGTCTTCCACAAACACTGCCACGCTTGCACCACCTACATGCTCTTAAAAGCATTCGCTCATTTCATGTCTACTCACTATATTAACAAAACATTCCATGTCTGTCTATTCTGTAATATGTTTTCTACAAATAATTTTTCACCCAATAATCTCCGAGAGATATGGGCTACAAAATTTGTCACATTCCTAAATACTTGCCTTTTATAACCTATACTTGCATCTAATGAAGGGATCGTCGTCGGTGTCCACGGTTGGGATCGCCGAGACTGCGAGACTGCCCGTTCGTCATCGCTGTCCACGGTTGGGATCGCCGAGACTGCCCGTTCGTCATCGCTGTCCACGGTTGGGAGATTGCCGTGACTACACACTTATAACTATACTTACAGCTAATGAAGGTAAGTCGAGAATCCCTATGCAAACTTGGGCAGGTCACGTTTTAACGCCCTGCATGGGTGTGAATACTCATGTGGATTTTGTGTATTCTCCAGGAATCCTCAGAGAGGCCCACAGCTCGAGACACACCACAAGATAATTCAAACACAGCCTTAGATTGCCTCTGCGGGAGTCTCGAACTTCCCCTTTAACCTACGGTACATACAGTATGTACAAGCCCTACATTTACAACTAATAAGGGCTCGTCGTCGGTGTACACGGTTGGGATTGCTGCGACTGCCCATTCGTCATCGGTGTCCATGGTTGGGATCGCCGTGACTGCCCATTCGTCATCGGTGTCCACGGTTGGGATCGCCGTGACTGTGGGCTTATAACCTGCGGTACATATGTATGTACAGACCCTAGGCATATTATGTCCTGTGGGGCCAACGAGCGAGACGTCATGTCTACATCCACATTACCACTGCCCTCTCTCTCACAAGACTCCGAGATTATGGGCGTGGATTCAAATGGCACAGGAAGGAAACTTTCCTAATGAGTGGTACATTGACACACATTGCAGGAGCACACAAAACTATTTATTTCCTGTCCCATTCCCGGCCAGAAAAACTCAGCACGGATACGGCCTTGGATTTTCTTTTTGCCCATATGACCTCCTGATGCTGAACTATGACCCCATTCTAATACTGCTTGGTGGTACTTTGCGGGAACGACAAACTGCAGTCGAACCTCGCCCTGGGGTGTTCGTGATTCACGGTAGAGCCGTCCTTGTTTGCGAAGGAACCTGGCTCGTCCACCCCGTGAATACTTGGACACTTTACCCTTTTGTTTTCCGCACAACAGCAAGTGTCGGGTCAGACTGTTGTTCTTGGACAACATCTTGACTACAAATCAGATCTTGCGGTAATGCAATGGCCACCGGGGCGACACAGTTTGGAGCCTTGGCCATGGCTCATGTTACTGCAGCCGAAGTCTGAATAGTAACATCTACGGTGCAACTATACTTGGAACCTGGTATGTTACCTATAATGAGGTCAAACATAGGTTCTTGCATGACAACTGCAACTGTTGAACCTGTGTAAAAGGAAGATGCTACCTGGATACATGCCTCAGGGAACAATTTCACTGATCCGTCAATAAGCTGAGCTTGGATCTGTCTGCCTGTATATTCTTCTGGACGAAAAAGACTGTGCCTGACAGTGCAACCTGAGGAACCATTGTCTCTCAGGACATTAACAGAAACACCTCCCACAAACCCTGGCTGAACAAAGAAGGCACTGTTACCTGCGAGAGAGCCTGTGAAGGAAGCGGCCAGCCACTGATAAGGCTGCATGGTGCACAACTCTTCAAATGTGACCTGACTAGATGCCTGAGGAGTCGTACCCGAACTAGGTGTGCGAGGAGTCGTACCCGAACTAGGTGAACGAGAAGTCGTACTTTGATTAGGTGCATGAAGGGTCGTACCCAAACTAGGTGCAAAAGGAGTTGTACTCACAGTCTGGGGACAAGGAGCACTGACGGCCTGTGGAGGAGAGTTCATCATCTGATGGGGACTAGTGAACTGTGAAGGAGGACCTGTGCCGGTGGGGACGGCACCATCGTGCGCCTGTTGGGGGATGAAGGCTGCGTTTGCCTCCTGCCTCCGATACACTGGGGCTGGTGCTGAAAAGGTTTGTCCCGCTTGTCGATTGTGTGGCTGCTGCTGCTGCTGCTTAGGGTACGGCTACTGGTTAGGGTACTGCTTGTACCTCTTCCAGTCAGGTTTCTGTGCATTCTGCCCTTGGTCCTTCTGCGATTTCCCTGGACCTTGGCCATTATTCTGAGAATGGCCTTGATGCTGGGGTTCGCTCTGAGATGGCTTCCTAGACTTAGCAGTATCTTTCCTGTTCCATAGCTGTTGCCTACGAGTTTGGTACCCATACACAGTAAAGAATGCATCAGCCTTTTCCACCATTTACATCCTTTACTTTGCACATCTTGAGCTGAGCCATAAGCTCAGCAGACCACGACTTTTCCAGCTGTGTGCGCATCACAAGGTCGATTATTCCCTCTCGCGTGCTAGGAGTCTCGTCCTTCTCCATCCACTCGACTAAATATGCCGTGAGACGGTCAAGGAACTGAACAGGTGTCTCCTTTTCCTGGAGACACGCCCTAACGAACTGATTCCTAGCATCATCAACGGTAAGAGCGTACGCTTTGGTTAAATGCGGTCTTCATCATCTCGTATGTGAGATTATCTCCGCGAATTCTGTGGACAATGTCAAGGGCAGGGCCCTCAAACAGGGTAAGGAACTGAAGCCGCTTAGCTGCCTAATCCATATCGTACAGCTGTGCCATGTCTTCAAAACGAGCTATGAATGGCTCGATTCGCTCGCCTTCCTTGTACGAAGGAAGCTTGAGGCGTGGAGTTGCTAGAACAGATGCTGGGGAAACACTCTTGACTGCACCCGATGTGCCTGAAGCCAAGGAGTCTCACTTAAGCTTCAGCACTTCAAGCTCGTGTTTGTCACGTGCCTCGCGCTCGGCATGCTCGTGTTCACGTTCTCTTTCACGTTCCTCACACTCACGTTCTTTCTGTTCTCGCTCGTATTCACGTTGTCTTTCACGTTCCTCACGGTGTGCTTCCTCGTGTTCACGTTCTATTTTCCGCTCTTCACGGGCGGCATTCTCACGCGATGGCACGTACTTTTTTATTTCCTGGGGATTAGTAAGCCCCAAATCCTTGGCTACCAGTAGGTACGTACTGGTTGCCATGATGCCCAGATTGAGACTGAGTGCAGCAGTCTACCTAGCTAAGAGTGAGTGAGTGATTTCGGTAATAATTTCAAGGCTAGGTGTTTATATCCTGCAATGAGGTCACCAGATGTCAGGGGGAAAACGAGATTATACCTTATGTAAATATATAAATGTGAAGCCAGATGTGACGAGGGAATGGGAATATGTCTGTGGATAATAGAAATAACTATCGAGTCGATTATCACGAGAGACTCGACTCGTGAAATCAAGTGGCGATTTCACTTTTATGCTAGCTTACTTCGCCAGTTCTCTGGAGTCGAGAATTTATAAACTTTCTAAACAGTACACAGCAGAGACTAAACGCTCAAGAAGGCTGTATATGAGAAAGTTAGTTCACCCCTTAACATTCAAATAATAATAATAATAATAATAATAATGAACAGGATCTTGGCTCAGCCAAACTCCTAGCTGGCACAACGGATTTAAGAATTAATACCAAGAGCTGGCCTAAGTACCAGTCGTGATTAATATAAGGAGTAGTGCTAACTTGGAGTAGCAAGTGTACTAAATATGTGGGGAAATCAAACACGACTGTTACATTTAACAAAGCTCAAGAAAACGAACTGTAAATTTATTAATTACATGAAAATAAATTTACGTTACATGAATCTATTCAGTATCAAAGAAAGGGAAATGCACTCACTCAAGCACTCAGACTAATAGCTAAATAATGCACTGAGCTAAATATCCAAAAAAAAAATTAAGCCTAGGAAAAACAAAAGAAATACTGGTCAGTGGAGATGAGACCGTCTCTGCTATAGTTGATCACTAGGTTGGTGGGAGATTCCGGAATACGCCGATACTGCAGGATGTTCGAGATCACTATAAGAAATCTATCTGCGTTGGGTATCGCACTCCACTCTCCGTGACTATCAATAGGCGACTAACTCGATGCTGCCCAAACACAAGGAGCATCGTGTGAAAAGGCGTGGCCAACTAACGGCCAGCGAGGCAAGTGCAAAGAAACGATAAATTCAGAAATTATCGCTCAAAGGAATGCACCGTCTGCACATAAAGACAGTCACTTGCGAGAAAATGACGAAAGTTTTGAAAACTTGATGCAAATATAAGCACACGAGCAGACGGTTAAGAGAATGAGCGAAATCTCATGGATTTCAGAACTACTCGTCGCTCCCGCAAAATCGATCGATGTCACGATTTACGATACATAATTTCACGATGTAGGAAATTCGTGACAGACATCACACATCCTTGCCGCAGCCCCACTCTCACAGGAAACCAATCACTCACAGTATTTCCCACTCTCACAGATGCTCTACTGTTTACATAAAAATTTTTCACTCCTTTTAGTAACCTGCCATCAAATCCATACAATCTTAGCCTCGCTATCAATTCTGTCATACGCTTTTTCTAAATCCACGAACCCCCAGAACACATCCTTACCTTCGCTAAATACTTTTCATACACCTATCTCACAGCAAACACTGATCCACGCATCCCCCCTCTCCTAAAACCACACTGCTCATTACCAATTACTCCCTCTGTACCCTCTCTAATTCTCTTAATTAACACTCTATCATACACCTGACCTACAACACTCAACAGACTTTTACGCCTAAAGCACTTGCCTAGTCAACTGGCACCATATCTTTCACAAAACACACATTCAGCAATCGTACTAACCAGTCAACAATAGTTGGTCCACCACCTTTCAGGCATTCCACAGCACACCCATCCATACCTGGAGCTTTCACTGTTTTCATCTCCTTTACTGCCTTCTGCATTTCCTCCATCGTGATCTAAAAATCATTCAGCTCTCCCAACACATTTATTCCTTGCATCCTTCTATCTGCCTCAATCTCAGCCTCCCTTTCATCTTCTACATTTAACAATCTTTCAAAATATTCTGCCCATCTCTTCCTTACTACATCCTTCTCACTCCCTGCAGCAGGATGAGGGTAAACTCAATGGTCAACTACTCGGCCTGGGTGGAAGAGACGTGGGAGGACAGTCTGTAAGAGTGTCCCCTTATATTCATGCCTCCAAATTTCCGTAAACTTTCTCGCCAGTACTCTACAATCCACTGTATCGCCGCTAGCCACGGAACCATTACAGGATACTCGTACATGGGGAATAATCGACTTTTTATTAAGAAAAAAAAAATAGTTTCTTTTAACTATTCAGAAATAACAGACATATTGGAAACCGGGTATCCCATAGTTTCATCCTGTGATTGTTGAAGTGAGTGCTGGGGGCAGTATGTGGAAAAATGACAGGTGGAAACATTAGGGAATAGGTGGTTAGGATTATATGTACAACAACCTATTGTTTTCAATGCTTCAGAAACTCAGTTCTTACATTTGCCAACCCAACACAATCTTCCTTGGGAGTATCCTCTAATTTTTTAAAATATCCAACTCAATCCTGCATCATCTTTAAAGAAACTTGGGATTTTATTCTCTCGGGATTTATCTTGGAAGAATCATGTTACCCCTCCTGTAAAATCTGTTTCCAAGAGATTAGATCTACAAAACAGACTACGTGCCTTCTTTACCCCTGTACAAGAGTAGACTTTATACACGGGTTTTATTTGCCCCCGTGTAGAGTACAACTTTCATGTGTGGGGAGAGTCACCACATACTGCTCTTCTCAACAAAGGCTTTTCGTCTCATCTCTCCTCCTCCTACTGGCTCCCTTCACCCTCTGTCTCTTCTCCTCACTGTTGTATCTTTATCTTTTATCTCTGCTTCAATAGTCACTGCTCCTCTGAACTATCTGCTTGCATCCCTCCACAACAACAGCGTGCGCGTAGCACCGTTCAGCAACAACCTCTCATCCCTGTCGCCTCCAACTCTCTAATGCAAGAGTTAACTTTTACTCCCAGTTCCTCATGTATGCAATAGGTCAACCCCGGATCTGTCTTCCTCTGTCTATATTTCCTATTGCCTATGACCTCCAGCCTTTGAAAAGCAGTGTGTCCAGGCACCTCGAAATGAACAGACCTTGAGTTTGGCTCTATGTTATCTCGTTTTTCTTTTTATCTTGAATGGAACAATCTTATGGACTTCTTGACTTTTTCTTCTTGCTTGCATAAAACAAAACAAAAGCTCTTTTACGACTCCAGTTGAAATGGCAGGGAAGGATGATATAATATCAGAACTTCGGAAATCACACCAAAGTCCTGGAAAATTAGATGGATGAATAATTGGTAAAAGTTTGGAAGCAACATGGTAAGGATAACACTGATTTCTGAACACAAATAACATGATTCTGTCTACAGTTTGCTATGACGAATGTTTATGAAAAGAAGAGAATCACAAGAAAGGAAGCAAAGACCAAAAGAGACGGGCCCAAGTCGCTCTTGGTGCCTCTTATGACAGTCATCGTCATCATCTTCATCGTCATCATCATCATCACCATCCCGCCTGTTTCTTCCACCTGCAAGTGAGGTGAGGTGACGTGGAATCCAGAATGGAAGAAAAAGAAATAATATGTTATTTCAGTGTCATTCAGCTCACCAACAGTTATTCTCACTGAAAGCTCGGAGATACCTAAGATTCATCCATAAGCAAAGCATGAATAATGCGGTATTTCTTTCACATACAAAAAAGTTTCTGTCGATGTATGCTGATTACTACACAATATCCAGCGGCGAGGGGTTTTTGACAAAAGAAAAGAACACTCAACATTTATTTCATTAGGAGTTAAATACAGGCCATATACCGGTACTTTGGAAATGAATGGCTGATGTTCGGAGTCTTTGAATAGTTACTATAATCTGATCATTTTAAGGCTGAGGAGCAAAACCATTAACAAATGAGGTTAAATGTACTTATACAGTTTGCAAGATACTGGATTCATGTGTTATCGATCCAGTATAATTTGTTTGCCACCGTCAACAGGTTGTGGCTGCCAGGAAAGACCATTTGAATCTTGCATACACAAGCAAGTGATGAAAACTGCTTTTCCTTCACTCACTTTAATGCTGTCGACAGAAATGCAATGGAGCTTTTTTATACTGTTATTTATTAATTTATTAATTTTTTATCGAAGCGAAGATGCACTTGGCAGGATGGTGTCGATTGCCTGAATGCAACATTACTTCATAATCTCTTTACTCACTGGCATCATTAACTGACAACTTATATCTGAGGAGGAAATTTGGGTTAGTAAATGTTATTCGGACATGTTGCATTCAGCCAATCATCAACCTGTCAAGTGCGTCTTCGCCTGAATAAAAATATCCTGAATTACAGCTACCCTGCACATGCATTACACAGGTAAACAGATTCACATTTTTGTTGCAAGTGCGTCTGTAACTTAAATGTGAATATTGAGGTGCAATGTCAACTCTGGAACTCCCTCTTTCTGTATTTCCTACTGTCCCTGATCTGCAGTCTTTCAAACGCAGTGTGTCCGAGCATCCCGAAATGAACGGATCTTGAATATTGCTCTCTGTAATCTTGTATTTGTATTTTCTTGGAAGGAACAATCTTGCAGGCTCTAGGCCTTTGGTTCCTTCTCACCCACATAAAAAAAAAAATATATATGTGCAGAATAAATGGCTTAGGAAGAGGTGCCACGAAGCCTCATCACCATAAAATTTCTAGCTATTTTCTGCGTGCTTCCTTGTCATGTAGATACAATGACGAACTATTCCCAACATGAGACAATCTAGGTGCTTTACAATGGATACTTGCCTCATCACAGCACGGTGTGGGACACTCAGAAACTTAGAGCCCTCTCTTTTCACAGTATTCAGTTATTTCATTCACCCCATTGTTTTTTCTATTTGTGCATATAATTATATGTCTTTAGTAACAAAATATACAAAAACAATCTGAATGTCTGTACGTATTGGGCTACCGTACGTCCGTATTTTCCCGGACTTCTTTTTTATAAATCCTTTTCTTCCTGTCAGGGAGGAATTTCTATATACATAAAACTGTTCGGGATTTTGCCTTTTTTACATTTGACAAAGTATTCCGTGTTATATTAGAGTATCTATTTAAGAATAACACCTCTCTAGAAAAGAAAAGACTGTCACTTAGGCTACATGTTGGATCAGCTGAGGGGTTCAGTTTTTTCTTGGACCAGTGCTATACCAGAGCTATCTCCTATCCTTCCACCGCCAAAGTAAAATAAGAATAATTAAGGCAATGAGCGCGGCCACACTTTTTCAGGTACAAGATACTCGCCAGCTTAATTTTAGCACATTATTACTTGCAGGTAAATTAGGAATTACTTGATCATCGTCCACCTACCTCTTCTGTACACGTTCATGTATGGTAGCCCTGTGAGTAATGCCGACCAATAAACACAAAGAGGTAAGCTACTGTGAGGGTCTGACATTTGCAAAGCGATTGTTATCTGCCTAGCTGGCCACTTTTTTTTTTTTTTCACGGAGAAAGTACAGTCAATATATAGAAACATTCGACAGTCACCACATTAGAAAGAAATATAAGCAAAGGAATACCAGATTATTGCAAAATCAGTGAAATCCTCTGTTTTTTTTTTAATTTTTATTTAGGTTCTTTATTTACTATTCAGTACACGCCCCAACACTCAGGGGAACATTGTTCCTGAAGGCCAAGCAGGGAGGGGTGCATGAGAAAAAAAAAATCCGTACCTTAGGGCATAGAAGGTTTGGAAGTAATTATCATTACCAGCACAATAATGAACCAAGACATACAGTGACACATAGGCCTACATAGTACAAAGTTGCTGTAGTAATTATCATTACACATTGAGATAAGTAAAGTGGTGCATAGATACACACGTATGGACATACGTATGGAGAAAGAGGCACATATGCACACATACACATATATATATATATCTATGCATATATGTATGTATTCACACACATGTAGTCATAGACATACTGCATGTACGGGGAAGGCATGCTAAGTATAACCAAAAAGTATAGAGAAAGAGGGGACAGTCGCGCGAGTCTCTATTGGAAAATTGTAACTCCGGGAACGGTGGCGCCATCCGACGGCGGGCACGGAAATTGTGATAGCAGTCGCTTGTGCTGGCTCACACCACACCAGCATTTTAAGCCGAATGTTAGCACTTACGTGGGTTGTAACAATACCTTCTGCACCATTATTTTTATTATATATATATACTGTGAATATACTGTATATATATAACAATTAACTTGCAGGTGAGTCCCTTGAGTGTGTGGAGGAGTTTCGTTATTTGGGAGACATGTTATGTGCCGGAGGTGGGGCTGGAGTTTGCTCGGTTGCTAGGGTGAAAAGTGGTTGGAAGAAGTTCAGGGAGCTGTTGCCTCTCCTGACATTGAGAGGACTCTCCTTACGTGCTAAGGGGTCTTTGTATGCAGCATGTGTTAGGAGTGTGATGCTGTTTGGTAGTGAGACCTGGGCAGTAAAGGAAGAGGATATTCACAGGTTTAAACGTACAGAAATGACAATGATTAGGTGGATGTCCAGTGCGTCCCTGCGTGTAAGGCCTGGGGGGGGGGGCTGGGTTTACGATGGAAGAGTTGAGAGGTAGGATGGGACTGGAGTGTATTGGTGTTGTGATGAGGAGAGGTAGGCTGAGGTGGTTTGGACATGTGGAGAGGATGGGGGATGATAATTGGGTACAGAGGGTGAGAGGTGTTAATACTGGGGGAGGGGTTGGGAGGGGTAGACCGAGAAAGACATGGGACGAGGTCATTAAGTGTGACTTAAGGGTTAAGGGACTGAACAGGGAGGCTGCCAGGGATCGAGCAGTGTGGAGAGCCGCCATTAGGTGACCAAGGCCGACGCATGCAAGCATGTTGGAGCCTTCAAAAACGAAAACGAAAACGAATGCACTAATCTGGAGGTCTTACTAAATATTTTGCAGGAAAAAATTTGTAAATAAATACAAATGAGAGTGGCGCTCGTCACTGACAGCTCATCCTCTCGACTTGACACACTGGCCTCTGACTATGATTTACATCTTCATTTAAAACTCCTGGCACTAAATTAAGTGTCATTCAAAAGGCTGAGACGTAGGGAGTAAATAAATGAGATATATCAGGCTAATCTATTAAGAAAATGAAACCCTCCATTGCAAACTGACATTTTATATTTAGTCCACTGCACTGCTCAGCCCTCACACAATTTTTTTTTTTTTCTAAAGTTGACAGTCGCTTTATACGGACTTGAAAAGTTACTGCTACACAGAATACACACCAAGTAATGAATATCAAAATGAGATATCACTCAACCTGAACAACTATATTAGCAATATCACAGTATGCCTAGTAGAAAGCATTTTCAGGAAGTTAAACTGAGAGAATATAGCAATATACATAGATCGAGAAAGGTTTATTCATTTAAGATTCGCAGATGACAAAGTCCCAATTTTAGAAACAACATAGACATTGCGAGAATTGTTAAGTTATCTTATTAGAGAAAGTCTCAAAATAGGGCTAAAGATGAACTGGGTAAGACCAAAGAGCATCGTCAACATAGGGGAAGAAGCTCTTGAAGAAGTTGAGGAGTAGTTTCTTGGGGCAACCACTAAACGTAACGAAAGACCATGAAGGTGAATTAAAAAGACGTATTACAATTGGAAGGAAAGCTTTTGGTAAACAGAGACATCATGAAAAGTAGGTTACCAGTATGTAAGAAAAAAAAAAAAAACATAACAATTAATGCATAATCACAGCCATGACATTCATGAATGATGAATGATGGAGCAAAAGGGTAAACTGGACTCCACGAGATCGCAAGTGAAGCAGAAAAAGACCATACAAGTTACAGATGAAACAGATTAGTTTGCAGGCAAAACCTGGCAAATTTTAGCTCAATCAAGGAATCCATGGAGAAGGTTGGGAAGGCCTTGGATTCTAAATGGATGATGATGATAATTGCATCATTGTTCATACACTGAACTCAACCAAATTGGTTATGGAATTGTAGCACAGCATAACAAAGTGGTGCAAGCACGATAAACCTCCCCTAGGCCAATAACAATTATTCTAGTGTTGCTAAATACTGATTAAAGTCTACTGAATGGCGAAACTAACTTCAACAAAGTTTCAGCAACCAATCCAGTGAATCTTTGAACTTGTGTTTCACCTTTTAAACTTGAAAGACATTACCTCCTCAGTTAAATCAGTTGCCTTTGGGACCCATTTCCTTGACCTGTAAGTTAACAACACTCAGTAACCACGGTAGTCTACAGATAAAACACCGACAAATAAAATAGCATGAGCAACATAAAAAGGGCCCGATACCCTAGAATAACGCTCAGTAACAAATTGTAGTGTCTAGATAAACCATGGTGAATTAAATACCAAAGCAACAATGATAGAATAACCAACCAGATCGACATTTCTGATAATTTCAACAGCGTGAACATAGTTTAGATAAAATGTGATTGACAATATATCACTCACATTTCCTTGTCCTTTGGGAATAGAAAAAAAGGATAATCCCGGCTTTTTTTGCCTAGAATTTCTATAGTTAACAGCAGCACTGAACTGAGTGCCCGGCAAGATGTTTCCATTCTCAACCTCAGTTTCCGCGCTCGTCGCTTGCGGCGCCACTGTCACCCATATTTACACTGTCCCCTCTTATCTTTCTCTATACTCTTTGGTATAACTATATTTCAAGTTAGAGTGCAAAGGGTTCCGTTTTCTCTGGTACATAGTAACTAAGAAGAAAACTGTAGTACCATTGAGCGAGATAGCTAACTTAGGTAAATATAAGCTTGGAATTTAATTGTGCCCACTGTAAGTTAACCATGATAACAGTTCGTTATTTATAATGATGACTGAAACAGTAACTGAGATGCTGTGTAACAGTAGTGGTGGCAGCAACATATATGACAACAGTGCTTATTTTGGTAATAATAAGTTAGAAGGAATAAATACTTGCAATGGCAATTCTTGAAATGACGTACTGTATATTGTGACTGAATCAGCTGTCACCATATTTTGTAGAATCCTAACAATGCGACCTCCTGTCGTTGAGTGACAAGTGAGATAAACATGTAGGAGTGAACCTACCAGTTCTGAAAACTGCTGTATTTATTATTGTTATGCCGGTAGGGTAAGGGTAGTATTATATATCTGGAGATGTGAGGAACATTAAAAAAAATTAAGTGTTCTGTCGTAGGTTTAGGTTGGTGTTTGTATCTAGAGATGTGAGGAACATTTTGGCATGTCTATTGTAGTTTCATTCTATCTTACCTTAGGAATTAGGGGGGAATTAGGTCTTGTAGTTACTGGTAAGTGGTGGTGACCATCATCCACTCACCTGATGTAGTGCTGCCTACTTCTTCCTTAGTCTTTCTGTTTCTGTGCCTGCCCTCCTCTCTTCCTATAACTCCCATTTTCCCTGACACTTCTTATTGTTTTTCTTTCCTTTACAGGTGGCTTTACACTGAGTGACAAGCCAAATGGTTTCCTGTAAGCCAAGAAACCATTTACAACTCTGGGTGGTTTACCATATAACCAAACCATACGTGCTCCCTACGTGTCAACAAGTGGATTGGTGGAGGGTTAGTGCCCTTTCCGTTAAAACAAATAACTCAAGTCAAATGGCCACGCCTTACGGGATTATGGCATCAGGCAATAGACAGATAGATAGTTATTGGTACTGTATTTTTTATGCAAGGAAGAAGGAACCAAAGCCCAGAAGCCCGTGAGATTGCTTCCTCCAAGAAAAATCAAAACACAAGGGAGAGCCAAATTCAAGACCTGTTTATTTCGGGATGCCTGGACACATTGCGATTGAAAGACTGGAGGTCATAAGCAGTGGGAAATACAGACAGAGGAAGACGGTTCCAGAGCTGACTTGTTGCATATATGAAGGACTGTAGGAGTACTGGTTAACCCTTGCATTAGAGAGTTGGACAGAAAGGGGATGAGAGTCTGCTGCTATATGGGTACTACACACCCGCTGTAATGGAGGAGGAATGCAAGCACAGTTCAGAGAAAGAGTGACTATAATAGTAGCGACAGAAAAGAAATCAAGATGCAACAGTGTGGCAGAGAGACAGAGACTGAAGGGAGCAGGTGCATTATTGTGTGAGAAAATATGAGGCCTCTCCTAGAATCTAGAATGTTCATTTTTACATCAAGTAATGTGAGTTCGTTACTAGAGTATTCTAGACTGTGCTAGTAGGAGAAGCAAGTAATTAAAAACCGTTGAGAGTAATTAAAAACCGTCCCGCCGCCTAGTCAGCTGGACTTTGATGAATGGTCGTGGTGAAAGTGGATGTGCATACCTCTAGCTCATAGGATTGCCCCATCGGCTTTAGATTTTTGCTCACCTCTAGGGTGTACCTGTATTAGGTTAGCTACTCCTAATTTTCCTCCCTAGCCACTTAGAGATATAATAGGTGTCTCTGTTTACTGAGATTGCCTTTGTATACATGCCTCTGGAGTGTACCCCTCACTGATTACTCTGGGATGTAAATTATCACAGACGCATCCTCCCAAGAGTTGTTTGAGAGGGTAATCTCAGATTTAGGTGTTTATTCCCTTGCCCGTTTTCCTCTTTCTCCCCATTTCCCTCGTGAAGGGGAGGTGATTCCTACAGTGGAAGCCCCTATTACCTCCTGCCCTCCCCTCCAAAGGGGGATGAGATGGTCATGATGATTCGACCTTCGATTGACTGACTCTCCCCAGACTGACCAGCCCCAGACTCAAGCCCCTCTAGGCATAAATGTAAATATTGCATTGTTTGTTTTGATTCATGCAGTTGGTTCAAATCTCTGTCATTAAGGTGATTATTGGCTGTGTTGGTGAGGTGGAGGAAGTGAAAACCTTGCTTGTAGGGACCTTCTTGTTAAGACAGTCAATTCACCCCAGGTCAAGGATTTACTTAAACTGCGCAAGTACCATTGTTATGATGCTGGGACGAAGATCCCTCATTCCATGAATTCCTGCAAGGGTGTTATCACCTGGAGGGATCTCATGGTTGTGAAGGAGGATAATACTGTACATCAACTTGCTCAGCAAGATGTAACAGATTCTCGATTCGTTACCAGATCCACAGAAGGCAAGAGGACGAAGACCGCCACCGTTATCTTGGTTTTCGGTAGTTTCTTTACCTTCAAGTGTGAAGATTGGTTATGAAATTGTTGACGTCCAACCCTGCATCCCAAACCTCCTTCGTTGCTCAATATGTCAGATTTATGGGCATCGTGAAAAGACTTGTCAGACTTCTAACTTAGTGTGTGGCAAGTGTGCGGCTGTGGGTCATCTGCTGATCACTGTACATCCGTGACTGAATGTTGTGTTCATTGCAAGGGTACTCATCCCACTTCCTCAAGGGATTGTCCCAAGTGGAAGGAGGAGAAAAGGTCTGCACAGTGAAGGCAATGGAGAGCGCATCCTATTACAATGCTTGGAAGATGGAGAAGGAATTGCATGCAACTCCCAAGCCAAATGTCCCTATACATCAGCGGTTCCCATCCCGTGATGTGCACCTTGTAGACAAACTGACCCTATCTCCAACACACTTGCCACTTGCACGTCTGTCACGTCTGCTCCCCCTGTCAAATCTCTCTTGCTATTATCCCAGCTGCAACTTCTTAATCAAAAGTTGCTGCTTCTACTTCTACGATGACAAGTGTGTTAACCGGTCACGTCCCGACCGATTTCCGACCTCCGATACCCCCAAGTCCTGAGCATTTTCAGATTTTTTTTTTTTTTTTGGCTCAAACCTTCGCTTTTGGTGAGAAACATCGAAAATTCATAAAGAAATCTCTCTCCTGAGGCTATAAATGGTGCTACAGGTGATGAGTCAGCCTTACATTTTCCCTCTTTTTCAGGGTACCTGGCTAAAGAAAACGAACTATGGAAGGGTTAACTAATTCAAGCCACTTTAAATTGTATATTTATTTATGTATTTGGTACGAATTTATGTGTAGGACAAGACTATATTGGTTTTCACACATTTATATAGGCAATAGAAGCATTGTTCAGTCACCAAACACATCCACATATGCCACCTTCCTTTATGACATTACCACCTCATCACTTCTGTTTGTTTCTTGCTTTATTTCTATGTCCTCCACCTCAGGAGTCACTTTCACCGTGAATTTCGTCACTGGAGAGACCGTGGGGCAACATACCTTTTCTGGCCAGGTTACTGCTAACAGGTGAATTGCCCAGTGTGGGGGGGAGGGGGGGAGGGGGTTAAGTGGGGCAAATCTGACCCCACTTCCCTCATGTCACGTCTTCATGTCTTACCTTCTCCTGCTCCAGAGAAGGAGAGAGGAATTAGCTCTTTCTCGGGGGGGTCTGGGAGCCTAGTTTTAAATGATAATCATATGGAGGTTTCCGTTAGCAAGCACTGAGATAGGTCCACAGGTAGTTACTCTCCTGGTGGTTGGCGACATAAAAAAACGAAGCACACTGGCCCGCTTCGTAAATCTTAAACCGTCGCATTCACTGTGTTACAGTGGGATTCTAGGACTTTTGGGAATGAATTACACAATATAGCAATTTTGATATCAATACACAGGCCAGATGTTATTTGTTAAAAGGAGATGTATAGAAGATATGATAGTCATGGGATAGCCATATACATACCTAAAAAACACACTCACAAACAGAAATTATTCTAAATTCTACTCTGGAAGCTGTTGCATGCTGAGTAAAATTTAATAATACATAATTGTCTATTTGTTCTTTCTACTGTCCACCAAATGGCTCCATTGACAGTAATGCTTTGAATTCACTATTTGAACATCTTCCCGGGATTAAGTTTGTTGGGCGATTTTAACGCCCATCACTGTCACGGGTAGCTTGAGGATCAATGGTCATGGCGGGGAACTAGCTGACCTAATATTACAGTCCCACCACCGGCTTCTGAACGATGGTAGAGCGACTTGTGTGCATGACCTTACTGGTAACTTTTCGGCCATTGACTTATCGCTTGTCTCCCCAGGTATACATCAAGATTTCTCATGGGATCCATACGACATTTTCTTGGGGAATGATCATTTACCCATACGTCTTCCTTATACACGCGACATTATTTTGGACCCTTCACCTCCAAAATTTAATTATAAGAAAGCAGATTCGGGATTTTTCTCAAGGTTCGCAAGTTTAGATATATCTGGGGAGATCATAGATATAAAAGTCTAAAATTTAACCAATTCCATTGTACATGTAGCTGAGGCTGTTAATCCCAAGACTTCTACAGTTCATGCAAAGCATAAAGCCGACTGGTGGACACCGGACTGCCGACAAGCATTAAGGAAACGCAATATGAGGTACTGGATTTTGGATAGTCAGGCTGCTGAGGAAAAGTTTATTCCATACCTGCAAGGGCCAAGGCAAGGAGAATAATCAGAAGAGTAAAAAGTGACTCCTGGCTGTCTTTTGTGTCCACGGTGAATCGTTTATCCGACTAAGTAAATCTGGTTCACAATTAAATTAAGTAATAAACACCTTAACACGCCTGTGACCACTCTGCACATGAATAACACCATCTCACCATGAGTTTTTCTCATGTCAGTGGCTCAGCCAATTACGACCAGCGTTTTCAGTATTATAAACGCACAGCTGAGCTACAAATATTAGACTTTGCCACAGAAGGCGTAGACTCCCAGTATAACCAAGAATTTACAATAGATGAACTGCTTCTTGCCCTTAAATCCTGTAAAGACACTAATCCCCGACCAGACACTATCAAGTATGGTAATCAGGACAACTTGATTAAGCTGTTAGCATTGTACAATGAGCTTTGGGCGTCCTGAACGTTCCCAGACTCATGGCACTTGGCGCACGTTGTACCAATGCCCAAACAAGCTGTTCATCTCATGAATCCCACTTCATTTCGTCCTATGTGTTGATTTCTTGTCTGTGTAAGGTCATGGAATGAATGGTATAGGTTTCTTTCTGTCCTAGAGTTGAAAAATTTGTTAAATGATTGACAATGTGGCTTCTGTAAATACAGGATTTCACTAGATCATTTAATGAATTTGGAGCATTGCATTTCGGAGGCACTTGCCAATAATGAATTCATGATAGGGGTGTTCTTGGACATGCCTTTGACATGACGTGTCGACACGGTATACTAATGAAACTCTATGCTCAGTGCTTAAGTGGCAGTTTGCCTATTCCTATTTACAGTTTTTTAATGGACAGAACTTTCTGTGAAATTGCCTCGTAGCATAACATCGGATAAATTTATCCAAGAAAACGGGTGCCTCAGGGAAGTGTGCTTAGTCCCATCTTGTTTAGTATTATGATTAATGATAATCTGTTATCAGCTCCCATCCCGAGGAATCTTAAATACTCATTCTTTGCTGACGATTGTGCAATATGGGATTCTTCCCATTATGAATAATTTTCGATTGGACGTATTTAAGTAGCCCTTGATTCCGTCCACCAATGGGCCTTGCAGTGGGGATTAAGTTTCCACCCCTAAGTGTGCCACCGTAGTTTTTACCACTCGTTATGTCCCAGATTTACGTTTGACTTTGAATAATCAGGTGTTGCCATTTCATAATTCTGTAAAGTTTTCGGGTCTCCACTTTGACTGTAGATTGAACTGTAAACTTCATTTTAATACCGGTAGTTTACTTCCTCATTGCGATAAACCATTAAATGTTCTCAAGTACCTAGCTGGTACTACTTGGGGTGCTGACAGAAAATCATAATTAATGGTGTTTAAGTCCCTTATCAGATCTAAGTTGGATTCACAGGTGTGTGGGTCGGCATCTGATGCCACATTGAGGAGGCTGGATGTGTAGCAGAATAAATGTTTGTGAATGTGTCTTGGAGCTCTGAGACGTACACGTGTAGCTCATATGGAACTGGAGGTGAATATGCTTCCCCACTGTATACGCCGTGACGCCCTGCTGCTGCCCGACGACGTAAGGACCATCAGAAGAAGTGGTACCGGTATTTTGGCCTGCCTCATCAATGCCACCATCTTCTGCGGAAGGTTCATTGGTCGCTTGCCGTTCACCTCCACATACTGATTCAGGAGCTTGGTGTGGGCCTCAGTGACTGTTACAAGTTGGTGCTTTAAAATATAGCATCTTTGGAGCCCCCCAGTTACTGCTGATGTTTCATGGCTCGCAGCACCAAAGACCAAGGCACCAGAAGCGGAGGTCCACGACTTGTTTCGTAACACCATCATTAGTCATTTGGGGTCCCACAAATTGTACAGCGATGGGTCCAAGTCGGGTGATTGTGTGGATGCTAGTGTGTGGTCAACTGAATGTGCCCTCAGATTTCAGTTGCTGACTCATACATCTGTGTTTACCCCCGAAATTTTTGCTCTTGATAAAGCCATAGACTATGCTTTAACTTGTAGACAAGACTTATTTGTCATATTTTCAGATTCAAAGTCAGCCCTTCAGGCAATTACTTCTTGCACTATGGATTTTCATGAGATACACGGCTGCATCGTTAATAATTTCCATTCGTGCAACAAGTCCTTTACGCTGATCTGGGTGCCTGGTCGTTGTCACATCTATGGCAATGAGCAGGCTGACTTACCTGCAAATTCAGCTGCGGAACTCGAGGAAACTTGGGACGTTCCTCGTGATCTGTAGTAAAGTCTCTCCCTCGGAAAGAAATCAATAAAACTTCTATGCCAAGGTCAGTGGACCAGCCTAAATATCCCAAATTGCAAGCCATACCTTGGTGACTGGGATACTGCCAGCAGTCCCAGTCATCTGGAAGAAAGAGTGTTGTTGCACTTGAGACTAAATTCCACATTTGTAACTCAAATGAAGCCAAATATGAAAAACAATTTCCACCATACTGTGACATCCATGGTACGGTGTTATCTATCAGTCGTATCATCCTGGGCTGTCTGCAGCCCATTTGTGAACGTGCTTATAAATTACTGCGGTGCAGCAGACATCCCCTTCACCATTTCCACCATCCTGGTGATGGGTATATTGTTATGACTGGTAAATTGACGGTTTTTTTTTTAGAGAGACCAGATTGATCTGTAGTTAAGGTTTTTATCAATCGTAAAAATGATTTTATTGTATTATTACGTGAGAGCGCAGCGAGCGAAGTGAGCAAACAAAGCGAAGCGATGTATATTCTACATTCAGCTGAGAAATGAGTGGCCCGACACGATCCAGCCTGGCCTAACATCACACGGCTTGACAGCGATAGTTTTCAGAGGCTAAAAACTTTTCTGCTACATGAGATAGAGTAGATATTCTTCCAGCGGGTAGTAGATACATTCAACAAATTTAGTTTTTAGCTATATACAGGTATTTACGCATGAGA
>JAGKTI010015578.1:0-20375 GCA_018397915.1 Birgus latro | reverse complement strand
AAAAACAATAGCAAAAACTGAATTGAATTAACTTGGCAATCCTTATTTTAAGTCAAGATCATGTTCTAAAACATCACTTGTTCCAGACAACTGTTGCTGTAAACTGAGGGAACTTACATATCAGCATCACAGGCAAATAACCAAACTTTTAATAAGCTGTTTCATGCAATTTATCAGACTTAATGGTAGAAAAGAACAAGAAAAGGTAACACAGTACAAAGCAAGTATTCATTACAGTATATGCCACCTCTCTCATATTCTCTTCTGTAGTCAATTCTTCAGTAAATTAGATAACTATTGCCATTCATTTTCAATAATACCTACAAATCTGATCTGCCAGTACCCCAGCCTTAAGTATTACACTAGGGGAAGAGTTGTGATATTATGGAGCAAATACCTTATAAACAACAAGGACATACAACAGTATAAAAAGAAATAACACTAGTGTGAACTGGGGTAGCCTATACAACTTGCACTCACTAGTTTTAGGTAGACAGAGTTATTGGGAGCTGGACCAGACTGTGCTCCCATGGCCTGCATCTTCATCTAAGGCATTCCCATACATTCTGTACCTTGTAGCTGTGTATACTGAGATGGTATGCTAGATGACTCAGCCCCTAAAGAATTTACTGGTTAAAAATTGTGGATGGGTGTTTCATTAAAGGCTGCCGAAAAGTGAGGAGTTACTGTATGTCCTATGAATATCTTAAATGAATCAGCAAAAGAAAAATATTGGTAAAAAATTGTGGCATGTAAAATAAATGAATTAATGGCAGACAATATTACTAGTTAAAAAATTTTGACCTTTTTTTTTTTTTTTTTTACTGCCTTCCAAATGTATGCTAAACGAATCACTGGCACAATAAAATTAGTTAAAAAACTGTGGATGAATGTTCATGTGCTATACCCTGGGGTCAGACACCAAATGAATCACCGGTAGAAAAAATTGTTGACCAAAAATAGTGCCCTTTTTTTTTTTTCCACACCCTAACTGTATGCTAAACAAATCACCATTGCTAAAAATAACTGGCCCCAAAACTGGCTGAATGTTCTTTGTTATGCCCTGGGGTTGCATGCCAAATGAATCACCAGCAGAAAAAAAATTAATGAAAAAAAAAAAGAATGGGGGCTGATTTTTTTATGCCCAAGGAATTTACGTTAAAAACGTCACCGGCAGAAAAAATTTACCGGTCGAAAACTGTGGGTGAGTTTTTTTTCCTTTTTCCCCTCAAGTGCTAAGGTAAATAAACCACCACAGTTAAACCTACATAAATGGTCAAAAACTGTGCCATTCCCCCTCCCCCCATGCCCTGTGGATCTAGGCTAAAGAATCAACCACAGAAAAAGCTACACTACTGCTCAAAAACTGTGGATGAGTTTTTTCTTTATTAGTTACTTTACTTTTTATTCCCTGGGGTTGTACACTAAGGAAAAACACAGAAAATTACAGTACTGATCAAAAATTATGGTTGGTTGTCCCATTAGAGGAGTGAGGAGCAAAACTGCCTAAACTATGAGACACAGTACTTGGTGCAGGTTCTAGACTACTGTTAAATGCCGACGGAGTGACTGAATCGGATAAAGTATGTGCAACGTGGTAGAGAGAAGAATGAGAGGTGCTAGCATGTGTTGGAATGCCTTTTTTACCGGCCCTCTCCCTAGAATCATCTCCATTTAAAAGTTCATCCGCTTCATTCCAATATACTCTCATGCCTTTCTGCTGCTGAGTCTGTAGAGTTTCTGAGTCTGTGCTCTGAATGCTTCTCTCGTCCATATACTGATAGCTCTGTGATGGGTTATTAATATTTCTTTCACCATAAGAAACATCACTACTACAGCTATCACCACCACTACTACCCTCACCACCATCACCACACTGCACATCACAACTACTATCCTCAACATCACCACTGTTCACATCACTCCCAGTCTCCTCTCCTCCACTTACTTTAGGCCCAAACACCTCATCATCACCAGATTCATCACTAACATCACCATCAGCTTCAAGATCGCTTCCCTCAACACCATCATCAGGCTGAGAATCTCCATCACTTTCATCATCACTATCTCCAGGATGTGTCATTTCTCCATCACTAAAACGGACTTGTTTTTTACTTCCACTTCCATGGTTTTTTGAGTGAGTCATATTCCCCACATTGAAATGGACATGTCTACTTCTCTCACCATTATTTTCCTCCCCCAAAATTTCCTGTGACGTTATTTCAGCTTTACTACTGGTATTAAGGGGGTTTGTGAGAGCTGAATTTGAGGTGCTGGCATTCTGATAGTCAGCAAGATTTGAAGTGCTGCCATTCTGCGAGCCAGTAAAGTCTGAAGTGCCAGTATGATGTGAGGTAGTGTCCTCTGAAGTATTACCACTGTTAGAGTCAGCAATGCTGAAAGTGCTGCCATTATGTGAGGCATCAATGTTCGAAGTGCTAGCACAGTTTGTGTCGGCAATGTCTGATGTACTGTCATTAAGTGAGTCAGCAATGTTTGAGTCTGCAGTGCTGATCCTGGCAGAAGCGCTGGTGTTGGCAGCAAGTGCAATCTCCCTCTGAAGCTCCAGCTCCTCCGGGTGAAGGAAAAGCTTTTTGAGGTCTCCAATGGTAACAGTGTTCTGGTCGGTGTGGTGGTGATCATCATGGTGGTGGCGGAGGATGTCGTGCATACGGTGTTCAATGGTGTCCTGGACCAGAAAGCGGTGTATGGTGGTCTGACGGGTCTGGCCAATGCGATGGACACGGCCGATTGCCTGGAGTTCAGCTGCTGGGTTGAGGATGGGCTCCACCAGGATTACATGTCGTGCCTCCACCAGGTTGAGTCCATTGGAGCCTGAGGAGATAGGCAGCAGCAGGGCCGTGATCTGATTACTGTTCTTGAATGATGCCAGGTGTCTCTGTCAAGTAACACACAACAACATAAGGAACTGCTGTTGTGAACTTAGTGGGCTGCAGGCTTAAACTGCTCTCCCTTAGCTGTTCACTGTCTTCCTTTTGGGGAAATAGGGAGAACACTGAGGGACATATGTGTGATTGGTGTCGAGTTATATCAGTCCCAGCACATAAAAGTGTCCTCCAGCACCAGTATCCAGGATGATGATCGGGGATGAAACTGAAGATGACTCCAGTGGAACATCACAGCAAGTCACTTACATATATAGTATGAGGAACTTTAGTTCTGACTTGTGGAAATTAGGATGACTAGGTATGAAAATAATTTTGATTTACATCAAACTTCATTCTTTGATAGAGGGGATGACGACTAAGAGTGAAAATCATAACGGACAACATGGAACTTCAACTTTATAAAGAGTGAAAATCTTAATAACTTACATGAAACTTTGATCTATGGTGAAGTGACCTGTAGGTGATGCCATTCTGTGCGAAGGCATCACCAATGACATCAAGTACGTCACCCCAGGACGAGAACACCAACACCTTGGCGTCAGGGTCAGCCAGCCTTAGACGCAGCATCAGACGCACCACACCCTCCATCTTGGTGGAAAGGCTCCCTTGAACCTGGTGGCAATATTTCACATTACCACAAACTTCTTTCCATATTATTTTATACTTTGACATCATGATAGACAGCATGGAGATTAAGAAAATCCTGTGTGACAGAGTGAAACCTGGATAGCAGGTGATGGAGATCTGCCAAGGATTGCAGAAATGACCAGAGGCATGAGGACGGATGGTGTAAGTAACAATGAAATTTATGGGTGTTACGCAAAGTAACAAAAATTATATTCTCATGCAAAAGGACAGAAATACAGGCTCATTCTGTTATCTATCTATCTGTAGATTACCCATCAACCTACCTACTACTTGTTTCCCTATCATAAACTTGTACACAATATATTGGGCCTACAAACCATCAATGTACAGTTGAGGAGATAGCTTTGCATTAGCCACTCATCCACAGGCATGAAGTTCTCAATGTGACAATCAAGTGTGAAGCAACAGCATGGCACTTATCTACCTGTAGTGGGTGCCTTTTCATTTCAGGGAACTGGACCAAACCAACAACTTATACTAAGTTGTGGTTGCATGAAATTCCAAGAGCCTTAGTAATGAGGTTGGTGTGAGCTTCAATGGCATCTGGGCAAATTTACCCTCTGATCTGACTACACTTGGCCATCAACTGAGCTTTAAAAGGTGTTACAGATCTTTGTCACATAAAAACAAACTAACTACAGTAACTGTGTGACTGGCACAGGGGTAAGTGAGGTGGGATGTTAGCTGCAAGGGTGTTGGGTGACTCAATCTTTTTTCTTTTTTTTTTCCTATTCTTTTCTTTTTCAACTTGGGGACTTCATTATTATACTTCTGATATCTCTGGAGTTTTTAATTCACTTTAAGAGAAATATTTTGAACTGGAAGAGTTAGATAGCTTCCATTACCACTTGACTACTCAAGGTCCTTCCTAGGTTAAATAAAATCATATGGTGGTAGCAAGGACAGAATAGAAATAGACATAAGTAGGGTGAAGGGGTTAAGTGATTAACAGTTGCCAGTCTGATGATGATGATGATGACAATGATGATAATGATGAT
The DNA here is from genome assembly GCA_018397915.1 of Birgus latro. Taxonomy (NCBI): domain Eukaryota; kingdom Metazoa; phylum Arthropoda; class Malacostraca; order Decapoda; family Coenobitidae; genus Birgus; species Birgus latro. The sequence continues at coordinate 15,820 of JAGKTI010015578.1, read as the reverse complement.
GATGATGATGATGAGCTTCCATACCTTAATCTCCTCCTCCTGTTTGGCCTTAGTATCAACATAGAATATATCCCTTGTCCTGGTGGGGTGACGGCACATGGGGCACTTAACATGCAATCCTCGGTTGGTCAGTGCCCTCATACACTCCATGCAGTAGCTGTGACCGCACCCCAGCACNGTGCTGGGGTGCGGTCACAGCTACTGCATGGAGTGTATGAGGGCACTGACCAACCGAGGATTGCATGTTAAGTGCCCCATGTGCCGTCACCCCACCAGGACAAGGGATATATTCTATGTTGATACTAAGGCCAAACAGGAGGAGGAGATTAAGGTATGGAAGCTCATCATCATCATCATCATCATTATCATCATTGTCATCATCATCATCATCAGACTGGCAACTGTTAATCACTTAACCCCTTCACCCTACTTATGTCTATTTCTATTCTGTCCTAGCTACCAAATGATGATAATGATGATGATGATGATGATGAGCTTCCATACCTTAATCTCCTCCTCCTGTTTGGCCTTAGTATCAACATAGAATATATCCCTTGTCCTGGTGGGGTGACGGCACATGGGGCACTTAACATGCAATCCTCGGTTGGTCAGTGCCCTCATACACTCCATGCAGTAGCTGTGACCGCACCCCAGCACCGCCCACTTCTCCCCAAGCTCACCCTGGCAGATGGGGCACGGTTCGGGGTTCTTTCCTCCATCCTTGCCGAAGTCCGTCTTGGCAAGATTTTGCAGGTAGAGGAGCTGACCCAGTTTGATCTTCATCTCATTAGTGTGGACGATGCGATCAGATTTGAGTTTTAGTTCCTGTTGGGGTAGTTCACTTGGCTCCATCACATACCGCAGTGCCTCGACTTTCTTCTCCAGGTTGTCCCCTTCCTTCTTCTTCTTGGTCTGTGGGACTTCCTCATCTGGGAAGCGGACTCGCAGTCGAATTGTCGCCATGTTCACCTCGTCCATGGCCGACACGGAATCAAACACTGCACGCCAGAGTATCCTGTAGTTCTTGAACTCCTTCTTCATGGCATCTAAAACTTGGAAATTAATCTTGGAGTCATCATACACACACTCCTCCACCTTCTCCAGTGCCTTGGTTTGTAGATACCTCAAGATGCGCTCAAGTTCGCTCTGTCCCCAGTTTCCACGACGAGTTGAAAGTATCACCTGGGCCTTATCCTTCACATCCTCTGTTTCTTTGGACTTCTCAGTGGTGCGACTGTGCTTCAACTCCTGCATGGAAAATAATGTCTTCTCGTAGTCCTCAAAGAATTCATGAGTGGCGCACAGCAGGCACTGGGGAGGTTCAGACTCAACAGGCCGCAGGTGGCAATCAATAGCACCGTCCAAAAGTGATGCCAGCTCTAGAGACTGTAGATGCTGCACACCATTGATCATCTCGAGTCTCTGGTCTTTCAGCTTCTTCATTTCAGCATTCAGAACCATTTGAAGGTGTGTTCTTGTCCTTACTGGGAAAAGAATACACTTGTGCTCCTCAAATCTAGTGTAGGCATTGAGCATCTCATCCCGAACCTCCATCACAAAGTCATTATCAAAGGACTGGAGAGCACCAAGCCACCAGTTAACCTTCTTATTATATCTACCCTCCAGTTCCTGCACAGAGCTGGTATTCTGGCCACACTCTTGAGCTGCTGAGTCTACCTGCTGGGGGTGCTGCTGGAGGTACTTTGTGCGTATAGCTTCGGCCTCCTCCCTCAGCGACGCATCTCTCAGTGTAGGCTGGACACTGCTATGCCCAGCCTCAAGTATCTCTGCCAGGTTGTGGAGTGTATGAAGACGCTGAAGTGAGTCTGTTTTGATGTGTGGATGGTCCTGGATGGAATGCAAGACAGCACGGTACATGTCCACCGCAGCAGACCACTCATTGTTGATGATGTGGATGGCAGCCAGACCATTCATGGCAGCAATGACCTGGCGGTGAGCCTCCTCTGCCTCCAGCTTAGTGCGCTTGATGAGGTTGTCCAGAAGCATCTCCATTGTCATTGTCTTGCGGTTCAGCGACAAGAACTGACCTCTCACAACCTGTAAAGAAAAACAGGTTATTTTCTTTTAATGGGCAATAAAGGATTGAATGACTGATACAAGGATGGTAAAACTGGAACAGCCAATCCCATATTTATCATCATCATCATCATCATCCAGACCTCCTTTCCCACCCTTGGGCAGGGTGAGGAGTAGCAACGTCCAGACAGCCCAAATTTGCCCAATCCAATAGGCCACGCTTCCATTCACTCATCATTCAAGCCCCCAGAATCCTGGCTCTATCGGATACGCCAAAAACATTCACCACGTTTTGTAGCTTCACATACACATATCCAACAGAGTCAATCTGGACACTGCCACGTTAAAAAGGGGTGCCAAAATCCTTGATCGTGCACTTCTTCTCACAACATTCATCCAGCCAGCTCGATCTCTTGTCAGTTCCCTAGCCTCACCGACTTCCAAACCTCTCTTCCTCACACACTCATCCACCATATCTCTCCACCTTCTCCTTGGCCTACCTCGCCTCCTCCCTCCTTCAAATTCGCTCAGATATACCTTTTTCACCACTCTATTGTTGTCCATTCTCTCCACATGACCATACCATCGCAGTACACTCTCTTCAGTTCTGGTGTCCACCGACTTCCTCACTCCACATCTTTCACGAATCACATTATTTCGTATCCTATCCACCCTCTGTACTCCACAAACATTTCTCAGCAGTCCCATCTCCACTTCTCTTACTCTTGACTTTTCATTTTCATGCCACACCATAGTCTCACATCCATATGTTAAAGATGGCACTAACACTCCTTCATGTGAGCCTCGTGCAGTTGCAACACTTAAGCCTCTGTTTCTTATCAAGGCCTTCACTGCACCAGCTACTTTTCTTCCTTGTGTCACTCTACTTTCAACTTCTTTTGCACATTTTCCTCTCTTTTCTATCACAACCCAGGTATCTGAACTCTCTCACCAGTTCCAGTCTCTCTCCATTCACTGTGACATCGCACTGGGAGTCACCTTCTCTCTCAATAACCATCACTTTACTTTTTTCTACACTTACTCTCAGGGCACGACACTCACAGACATCAGCAAAACTCTGCACTAGTCTACCCATATTTATCACTTCACATAAAAAGAATGTCATCTAGAGGTTTATGACTCATTACTATAAGGTAATCCACAGCAAACTAAGTAATGCACAATAAAGGTAGCTACATCTCTACTTCCACTCTTGGTGAGTTTAATGAGAATATATGCCAGTAACTCTGACCTACGGGTGGTTGCAGGCCTGTTGCAGCTTAAGCAGAGGTTAGAAGAAAGAATTAAGGGTCTGTCAGTCCAGGGAGCTTAATTTAGTACGCTACTCAATGAATAAGTAAACTAAGTACAAAAAAAAGGTGCTTGAAAGACACCTAAATTCACAAGAAGACTACCTTAACTCTACACCTGCTGCAACTTAAAGAGGAGGAAGAGAAGTGAGCTGAGGGTCTGTCTGTTCTGGGAGCTGAGTCTGATGAAGTTAAAAAAAAAAAAAAAAGTGCTTGTGAGTATCCTATAACTGTAAGAATACAGCCACAAACTTAGACCTGTCACAACTTAAGCTTGGGCTAAAAAAGTTAGCTAGCTGAGGGTCTGTCTACTGAAAGAGCCAAATCTGATGGGGTAAGAGTTGGACAAATACACCACAAGGAATGCAGTGCATGAGAGTTTCCTACAACTATAAGATACAGCCACAATTCTAGGCCTGTCACAATTGGACCAGCAGTTAAAGGAGTGCAATGAGAACAAAAGGAGTTGAGTTGATAATAAGGTTTAGTTAAAAAATATAAAAAATTAGGGAAAAGGTATTACATAGTATCCTAAGCTCATGATACAACTCCCTAATTCTGATCTGACGGTGGTTGCAAGACTGTCAGCTCGTGATACAACCCCCTAATTCTGATCTGACGGTGGTTGCAAGCCTGTCATAATTTGAACACAGGTTAAAGGAATGAACTGAGAGTCTGTCTAGCCAGGGAGCTCAATCTGATGGGGCTAACCATTTCACTCCAATTATATGTCTTATTTTATATCAGATACCCTCAGAAGATTATATGCAGCTTAGGGTAAATACAGCCTTAATAACTCCTGAAAGATCTAAGTTAAAAGTAGTTGCAACCCCAGGCTTATCTGAATGTGAACCTGATGGACTGCAGTTGAAGTCCCCCTCCCGGGCAATCCATCACCGTTCTTTAGGGGGTTGGAGAATAAGATGAGGCATGCTCGTATAACCAGGCAGTGGTGCAGCTTGGATATATTAATGCCCCCACATGAAGGCATCCCCCCCCAGCAATGAACCTGAATTAAATCATCTGGTAAGAATAAGAATAGCCCTAACCTGAGGGTGGTTGCACGCCTGTCGCAACTTAAGCAACGGCTGGAGAACTGAGTTGAGGGTCTGTCTGTCCAGGGAGCTGAGTTTCGTATTTTCATCAGGGAACTTTTTGAGTCTCTGCTGGGCATCATAGGAACACTCAGCGTGCAGGCGCTGGTAGAAGTGCTCCTCCACCCGAGTGAAGGTCAGCCAATGAACCTGTTGACAGAAACATCACCATGATCATCATCAACCCAGTAATTATTCATTACCATCATCACCACTCCTCCAGTAAACCCAAGTGAAGGATAGCCAGTGCACTTGTTGGCCAAAATATTATCACCATCACCAATATTGTCACTAACATCATCATCATCAACATCACTGTAACCCTAATTCCTACCTACAAAGTTGAGGTGTATGACTGATTTTGTTCTTAAACGGGATAACAGTCGGTGGACTGAAGGAAACCAGCCACTTCAGCCAGGTGCTAAATTTTTTGTTGAGGTTACACATACGAATAATCTGTGTTGTGTGACACAACGCATGAAGTAAGTAAGAGTGCTGTAGATGGTGGCACCAATCTAACTGGACAGTTCCACTGCCCAATTATACAAACTTCCCTCAACTCTCACCCTATCCCATTAAAGGAGAAATGTGGACTGCTCAATAAGGGCAACTCAGTTCACAGTCTACTAGGTTCATGTTCAGATAAACCTGGGGCCAAATCACCAATAACACCATTAAAAGTGTTGTGGTGTGAAGGGGCTGAATTACAGTCCAGGTATAGTTCATGTACTGAGTTGATGGCCACATCATAACCTGGCTATGTGAACTTGTGTCTCTGTAGGAATGGCAACTTCTGTGAGATTAAATTCCAGAAAGGCACAAGTTCAATAGCCAGAATACAATAACAACAAGGACTAACTTGGGCACTGACAGTTCATAAGGTGATGTACAGGAATACACTGAAGTAGCCTGACCCTATGGAGTGAATACATGAAAGTAACTGCGTGAAGAACCGTACCTGTGCAGGCCTGAATACAGAAGGGATTGCTTCTGACTGGCAGATCAAGGAAAATGGGATGAGGTCCTTAAAAGCACCCTCAGGGTTTGGGGACTCGATTAGAATGTTGTGGGAGACTGTAGCTTTGAAAGCTGGTTTCTGGGAAAAATGGTTAACCCACCCACAGAAGAACAAAAAAATGCCTTATAAAATTTATGTATTTAGAATAATGAAGGGAATCTAACCTCTTCAGACTGGAGTGGAATATCAATCTGATGAATAACATCCTTCTTAGCATTCCTCCACATGTACTGAGCCAGCAGGTGGTGCAGCGGCTGTTTGACCCCGTGACAATACGGCAAAAACAGGCAACGATTCCACCACTCCGCCACCCAGTATGGATCCACACCCAGGAACATCAGCAGCCCCTGGAGTCATTATTAACCCTTTAAATCCAGGTGATGTTCTTCTTAGTTTATTCTTTCTACTACCTGGTGATTTTCTTCTATGTAGGAATGGCCTCACATATTCTCAGGGGATTATTAAGGGTGTATCTAACCTCTCCAGTCCAAAAACTCAACCTAATGCTGAATATAATAAGCAGGAGATAGAGGAACATAAAATGAGGATGACCTTCTGGGCTCAGAGGGTTACTACCAGCAGCAGCAGCAGCATAAAAACCCTACTTCCCTTTAAAAATTTAGATGAAAACCAGAAAAAACAAAAGCATTAAAGTAGAACTATCAACACTTGGTCTGTGAAATGACACACACTTTCTTAATAATAAAAACAAAAAATTTAGACGGTGGTATTCTGTAACCCTCCATCCATCCACACCTTCATTACCCCATCAGGAGGTTTTGGCTACTTGGGCTGGTATTCTCATCATTAAGCTCCCTAACACCTTTATCTGAGCAATTTATTTTGCTTAATACAACTGGTCCTCTTCTGCATTATATAAATCCTTCCAATATCACAATACTTTGCATAAATAATGTACAAAAGGATATTAACCAGCCATATCCAAATATAAATTGCTAAGAAAAAGGTGTCAGGAAGCTTCCTTAACCAATGAAAATACAAACCGTGATCCTAGCATTTAAGGAGATACAAGGACATCTGCAAAACCAGGTAGCTCCACCACACAGGCATGCCAGTGCCACCGGGTGAAGGCACCCCTCACCAGCCCCACTTAAAGCTGTATACTACTCTGAATCTTAAAAAAGTTACCTGGGATAAGTCAGTTAATTACCCTTAGCTGTCATGGTTAACAGCAGCCTATCCTCAGATTCTTAACCATAGCCCCGGGCTCCCACACTTCTCATGGGGCAACACAGGATTGGATGCTGGATGGATTTTCTTTTTGCCATACAGGTAATTTCTATGTCAGGAGGTGGAGAAAAAGTTTTCACCATCATCATCCACATTCTGCAGGCCTCACACTCATTCAACTGGGCGATGTTGGAAAGTGTCTCATTCAATCAGTATTTTTCTGGCTCTCTGAACCCTATCTCAACGCATCTTGGGGAGGGAAAGGATGAAAGGTTAACAATGAGTGAAAAGAAATAACGTGATCAGGCAGCACGTGTGGGATGGGATCAAAAACAGAAAGGAAATCATTGTGCTATATATGGATGGACATATAATTCAACTGAAAAAAAAAAAAAACTCACTTGCAACTCATTAACAATCTTCTGTACAGGTGTGCCCGTGACACACCACCTGTTGACGGCAGCCAGTCTGAGTGCCATTTCTGCAGTCTTGGTGGTAGTGCATTCAACCATCTGTGCCTCGTCCAGACACACACGCCACCACTCCACACACGGAAGGGGAGATGGTGTGGCCATGAATCTTTTGGGGTGCCGGAACCTGGAAAATAAAGGTTGCAGTCACCACTCATTTTGTTGTGGGTGTTACGGAACTTGTATATGAAGGAGGGGGGTGTGAGCCAGTGCTGCAAATCGGCAAGCAAAAGCCGATTAATATCAGTATCGGTATCAGGAAGGAAAAATTATCTGATAATCAGAATCATATCACAATCGGCTGAGTAGCAATGAAAAATATATAGATGTTTGTTTTAACCAATGACCTTGGACTCTAAACACTTATTTCCCCAACGTTTTAGGTGAACTAATGCTCTAATGACGTATCCCACATTCTACTGGCTGTTTAAAATGGTAAAAGGCTTGAACTAAAACATGCAAAAGATTTAGACCACAATATTATATCACTGCGATCAGAATGAAGTTCGACAGAAACATCTAGTCAAGCGGTCTTCTCTCAAGGAGTTGTGGCAGACTGGTGGGAACTTGCAAGTAGGGGGGGTACACACACATACACTGGCGGTGTTTCATCAATGGTATGACTAAGGCTTAATGTTTACTTCCAATTAGTCTTCTGAAAAATATATACTGTACAATTAAATAATATACACAGCTCAATTACTGCTGCCTTTCTCTGGGTTTAAGGAATTTAGTGCTAAATTTAGTCGTTACTTTCAAATTTAATTTTGTTTAGCTAATGTGAAAAAATGCTGGTACTTAAAAAATCATATTAATATACTGAACTGCATTGAAATATCACAATTCCTTTAGCATCTCTCTTTGGATTTTTATTATAAAGAAGCTCCTTTAACTGCTGGTCCAATTGTGACAGATGGACAGACAGATAGACAGGTACCAGTAATTAAACATACAGATGGATGGATGGATGGATAGATACAGTAAATAAATACATATACTGTACACAAGAGCTTTGTGCCCTATCGGGCCACTTAGCACTGGGGGGGGGGACCTTTCTGGACCATGTTTCGCTTTGCTCAAAACCAACAATTTATGGATCAACACAGGGGCACATGCTTCACAGCATGACAGTTTGCTTTTGCAAATCCTGGNAAACACACCTTTAAAAAATTTCAACCAACATGAAATTCAAATGAGCCCATCTGTGACCCAGCTGCCCATCCTGCCAAGTTTCATCAAAATTCTTTTTTCACTTTCAGGTGCATTACACACAAACACACTCCCAGGATTATAGCATATGATATAAAGCCATAGCCAGAAAAAGACATCAGCAGTCTATAACCTAAGACTAGAACCTAGGCTAAAATAGAAGTTATATTACCTTCTTCCCAGCTGACTGTTGCTGTGGGGCAAGTCAACATAGTTCAGCTCTCTGCTCAGTGTCTCGTATGTGGTGATGACAATATCGAACTTTGCCAGGTCCACTGGCTGCATGTAGCCCTGTGATGCCACACCCTTGTACACCAGCATCCTGATCGATTTCTGTTTCAGGTGCTTCATTATTTCATTCACCCACTGCAAAGAATGAGTTAAGTCATATATTACAGCACAAACATGGCCCCACAATCTTCCAGTCTTGACTCCCTCAAAACTGCACAAAACAGTTTCAACTAAAGCAATGGTGCTGGGGAGGGATGCCTTTATGTGGCAGCAATGTTATAATAAGGTGACCCCACTGTCCAGTCATACAAACATCCCTCCACTCACTCTCTATCTCCCAAAAGGAGGATGGTGGGCTGAAGGAGAACAGCAGCTTCAGCCTGCAGTGCAATGGATTCACATTCAAATGAACCTGGAGTCAAAACTACTGCTACAAGTACTACTGCTACTACTGTACTACTACTAATACTGCTGTTACCTAAAGTGATACCATACAATAATCCAGAACCATTTAAATCACCGGTAATTAGGCTTAGAGGCAATGATCATCACCATCGTCTAAGCATGATACATACGGAAAAAGGAATACTCTTATAGCCTACAACACGGAAAAACTACAACATGAGACTCATCATGGTGATTCAGCATTTTTGGATATGAGTCTGTACTGTACACTATCAGATGGGGCCAAGATTCCTGGGGCTTGAACAGTGAGTGAATGGGAGTATCTTTTTCTATTAGGTTTTCTCTGACCCTCTGGACCTTACTTCACCCCACTTTTGTGCAGAAACTGTCTGCATGATGATTATGATGATGAAAATAAACAAAACTACTGGGGATGTGGATTGATATGACTGCCCTGGCAGATAATGGAGGATGAAGAATGCTTCACCATTTTGAATTTGAGACATTTTTAATTTTTAATATACACCTAATGGTAAAATGAAACTATATAAAACTTGAAGGCTGGTTGATTGATGCAACTGACCTGGTAGCTGATGGAGGATGGGGACACAATCAATGTTGCCCCCGATACTACAGGAGGTTCCTGAGTCCAGCAGTGTGGGCAGAAGTAGGGCCCTCTGTATGGGTCACTTACATTGTACTGCACACACTCCGCATGCTGCCACAAACTACATGCACCACACTGTACACGCAATTTCTCATCCCGATCCTCAATTTCTGATGACCCGCATATGCACTCAAAAAAGCTCTTCTGCTCAACCTTGGTGTCAAAGAAGCCTTGGATGGTTTTACGAGTTACCTCTTCCCTAGCACTGTACAGAGCCATATCACTATTATACTGCATCTGTAGCCTCTCCCTCAGTGACATCATATAATAGGGGTCCTTCTTCCTCATTCTCAGGAACTTGCGGAATTCCTTGTATGAGCCATTCTTTTTGTACTCCTTAACATTTCCATTCCAGGATTCGTTGATAATTGCACTCTCTATGGAAGACCAAACTGGGCAGTCTGCTATCTCCTTATCTGGGCAATAGCGACTGCTGGTGTTCTTGGCAGGAGTTTTATTTGATGTCTTCCTCTTCTTCTTCTCTGGTGGTTCGTATTCATCTTCTTCCTCTTCACTGTCATCCCCTGCCGAGGCATAACCACCGAGAACCTTACTGGCACGTCTTTTGGGCCTTCCACTTTTGTTTAGGTCGCTCTCTTCCTCATTAACTTTAGGGAGGTGGACCTTGATTCCACCCTTCTGTTTGCTTCGCCCTCTCCTCCCACTCTCCTCCTCCTGTGGTGAGCTTTCTTCCATCAGCTGACTTGCTTCCTGTTCAGACATGCTGCTAATCCCAGAGTCAGTGCTGAAGCTCTCCTTTAGTTTATCCCCCTCCACACTCTCACCATCACCAAGCACCTCCTCTTTTTCCTCCCCTTCTAACGTGTAAATATCCTCTCCCTTCAGCTTCCTCGCAGACTTCAGCCTTCTCCTGGGCTTCTGAGATGTGACAATTGGCTCGAGGTACTCTGGCTTGGGTACGCTTGACCTCGGATGGCATAGCATACATGAAAGCACCTCCACAGTTTTACCCAAGCCCATCTCATCTGCTAAAATACCCCCTGGTGTAGGTAAGACAGCAAAGGGCTTGTTTTTCACCAGGAATCCACCGTATTTGTTGAAGTACAGGGTCTGGCCACCTTCGCTTGTCAACTCCACAAACAGACAGTGAAGGTCGCCTCCATCCTCGATTTTAATGTTTCCATCAATACTATCTTTACTATCAGACTGTGTGAGATTGACATTATTACTACTGTCTTTTCTATCTGTATTAGCATTACCTATACTACCAGTCTTGTCCAAACTATCACCATCCTTACTGCCAGGCTTTACATCTTCACCATTGGCATTACCATCAAGTTTCAAATCAACATTAGCATCATTTTTACTCCCTTGTGTCACATCCTGGCCAAATTTCTCCTGGTGTAGCATCCATTTCACAGCCAATTTCTGGTAAGGTCGAAGCTGTGGGATCAAGCTGGGGTGCTGGACATCAAGGGAGCAGTATTCCCGATCACTGTGCCACTCCTTAATGGCCGTGTACAGCTCCTCAAGATCGTGCTTTAGATTCTTCTCGCCCTCATACTTCTCCACCTTCACCCCAAAGAAGTGTGCCACAACAATGCCTAAGGAGTGCGAGGTCAGTATACTCTCACTTGGGTGTTTTAGTTCCGACAGCCCACTTCTCTTGAGATACACTCCGATAGTCATGGTGTTAATTGTGTCATCGTATGTTTCCAGCCTCAGGTCGAAATAACGTTGGGTGGACATCCCCTGCCACAGCTCCACATCCAACATGCCCTCTATCATGAAGAAGCGGAAGTTGTCAGCAGATTTTTTCTTCACCTTTGATTTCTTTGGTGACCCTTCTGAGTTCTCAGAATTCCACTCAAAATATATAGCACTCTGATCCGCCTCTGGACTGACATACAACCAGAACTCAAATCCAGGTATCTGACACAACTCTTCACCTGTCAGTTTTCCACAGAGTTTAAGCACCACATTACCAAAGCAGCAAAAATTATTCTTCCCCTTATCACTTTCACCAGGCCTCAGAATTTTGGTGTAAAACTGAGACCTGTTCAAAACCTCAGCAAATTCACCGTAGTCCGGTTCCCTGTTAACCCTCTCCCTCCTCTGCCTTGGCGCTTCGAGAATCACCACCTCATCATCCGAGTCACTCTCCACATAATTCCTCCTCCTGTGGCGCTCCCTCCTCCCCCGTGCACCCCACTCCCCACCGTAACCCCCCCAGCGGCCAGGCCAAGGCTGGATCCCGGGGTCACCTGGTCCACCTGGGATAAACTCCACATCATCATCATCTTCCTCCTCCTCTAGGTCATCATTAAGGAGCATAACAATGTCATCCTCCTCTTCCTCCTCTTGTTGCCGTGGCCGATTATTGTGTTGCTGCTGTTGTTCTAGTTCTTGTGGGTGTGGCTGGGGCTGGTGTGCAGGGCCGGGTCCATCCAGCATGTTCCATTGTGCCCGGCGCTGCTGCACCTCGTTCAGCTGCTGTGGTGCTGGCTTGTTGCGCACCATCTTGATGGCTCTGTTGATGGCAGGGTTTGGTAAAAAAAAAATAATAATAATAATAATAAATAAAATAATAATAATAATAATAATTCCTGACACTTGTATCAATAGCACAAATCAAACAATGGCAAGTAACTAATCATAATTCATTTCAATTGCCATGAGACACAAACCAAATACCGGTAATAAATCCACTGCAAAATATCTGCCACAATCATGTCATTAACCAAGATAAATCAAACACAATACTGCTAAAGTAATCTGCATACAGACACTAGAATAAATACATGGCTATTTGTCTCAAAACTAGACACTATCTGACAATCAGGAAATATCTGAGCACAGATAATAACTGAGGAAGTATAGCCAAAGAGGTTTAAATGGTAATGTAAGGCATCAGTAGCAGCACAATAGTTCAGTTATTATAAAAAAAAAAAAAAACTTGTGTTCCAATATAACATACTGGTACATAAATCTGTCACCTTTTACTCCTCTTGGCTCTCCCCATCCCATGTGTGCACAGAATGTTGATTTGGTGTGTTGATGGTGCTAATATAAGTCACTACTGTACTGCAGTGTAGAATAGGTATATACTGTACTACACATGCACACACAAAAGAATACCACAATCTTACCAGTCTTGTGATGTACTCAAGGGAGTACTGTGAAACTGGCACAGCTAATCACACTGCTTCACCCTGTCATCCTCCCTCCTCTTGCTATGCTCTACCCAAGATTGGTGGTCACTTACAAGCTGGGTTATCTGAAAAAGATCCACATGCATGTAATGGTCTACAGCTGGTTTATTCTCATTTCAAAAAGATCCCTAATCCCAAGACTGTGTTTTAACCCTCTGATGACAAAATATCCATATGAAGTTGAAGAAAAAAGTGCAACAGTAGCATGACTGGAGTGGCTAATGATTTCATCATCATTATCACAACTTCAATTTCCCACCTCAGGATGAAGTGAGGTAGAGTCCAGGAGGCATGGAAACAGAGATGATAGCTAGTAGGAGGACCAATGAACAGTGGGTCCTATGAAATGGGACACACACCTATTCACTCGCCAATCAAGCCCCTGGAATCCTGGCTCTACTTCACAGGCAATCAATTTAGGTCATGAAAAAGTTTCCGGGGACTAACCTTACTTCCTAACATAACTGACAGCAACTCTAAGGCTGAATACAAATACAGGTATCTAATAATGGGAAGACACTGATATGTATGATATAAATTTGTAGTAGCAGTAGTAAAAGCAGTTGTAAAAATAGTAGCTAGTAACAGTATTACCATAGTTATAGTAGTAGCAAAAATAGCAGTACTTGTAGCAAAAATAGTAGTAGCAGCTACATGCTCAGGCTCATCTGGACATGAACCTGGTGGACTGCAGGCTGAAGTTGCCCTCCTCCTACAGTCCACCATCCTCCTGCAGGGGTATAAGGACTCAGAGAGAGCTGAGAAAGGTTTGTATAACTGGGCAGGAGAGACAAAGTTATATCAGTACCACTGTGAGAAAGTGTCCCTCTCCAGCATCACCAAAATCCACTGTCACAGATTTATTGCACAATTTTCAGGACAGTACACTCACAGATTTCCTTGCTGTTACAGTCTAAAGCATAACTGTCTCATAAAACTGACCTTATTCTTCTACCAGTTTCTCTCGTAACTTTATTTTCTCAGATTGTTTGTTTACATTCATCCCACTCACAGGATGCCTTATTCACCACAAAGCCCAGAAAGGATAGTCTATATCAGGTTGGATTACCTAAATTTGATCTGTATGAGAAATTTTCTGAGTAGGAGTTTCATCTTCCAGTAAATCATTTACATATCAACTAATGAAAATGATGTAATCCATGAAAGTACTGATCTAAATATTCACCAATGTCATCGTGAATGGGCTGGTTAATTGGCAGTTTGGGATAACCACGGTTACTGACTTCATTTCCTAATTAACCTAACGTAACTAACAACCAAGAGTTATGGCTGTCTGAAACTACAAATATTCCACAGGGGTTAATGACTGATACCGTACTTATTACTTTAAAAACCTAGTCAACGACTCTTTGATACGTGAACTTGTAACATGAGATACATATGTATGGCTAAAAAATTATAAAATCTGGCGAAATATGAGTGAACATCACCTTACTATCAATTCTATCAACACCAAAGCTTCCAACTCCTGTCAAAGCACCAAAGGAAGGAAATGGCCACGCTTTACTCAACCTTTATTAAATAAATTCCGACAACATTACACTGGCAGCTTACCTCCCTGCCATACAAACGCCTTGAAAGCACTCACATCCGGCTATGACAGGGGAGATGAGGGGCTGGAGGAGTGTGATAAAGAAAAGCGACGCTTCCCATTACTTAACAACACCAACATCAACATTCAACACAACGCTACCATCGTTGCCAGTCGCAAAATTTGCTAAGCTTAATATTTAAAAAAACTAAATACAAACACCCCAAAGAAATTCTCCCTAAAAATCTAATAAAGTACTCAAAATACTTGTTCTAAAACTACTGAAAACCTCTGTAATATCGTTAAAATTTTTATAAGTCTCTAGAATATCTCTAGAGTTCATCGGAGCTAGATGAGCGACTGCCGCTAGATATAGTTCAAAAGAGCTAACGTGAGAATTATGATGTTACGCTACTGCCAATAAACGTTCTTAATTTCAGGCCTGCCATAGTGCTCAAATAATCACAAACTCTATTTCAAATACTACATGAAGACATCCTACATTAATCATTTGTAGCTAAACTTCTCCAGAGAAACTCCATATTAGGAAATCTTTTGATGTTATATATTACTACCCAGGGTCAAGTTGTTTAATTTGGTAATTTCCAGCCTTCAGCATCTAAATTTATCTGTAGACATCTTCTTATTTTTTATTTTTTGTGTGAAATGGAATAGAAATCTTAGTTTAACAAAGACCTCATATAAAACTAATCAATTTAGATAAAATAATGAATCAGCATTACGAAACTACCAACACACACAAAGAAAAAGATAAATATAGACTTAAAAGATAGATAGCTTCACTTTTTCATGATTGCACCACTGAATGAAATGAACACAACCATACTCCACTAAGCCGTAAAATTTTCCTCTGGTTGTCATTATGCCTTTTGCCGACACAATTGCTAAGGTTGAAAACAGATTTTCAGTACAAGATGGAAGGGAGGCTGTCAAACCATGGTGAAATATTTTATTGTTACAGACATACGGACAGAAAGATAGGGTCATTCAGTCACCTTTTTTTTTTTTTCTCCCCTGTACTAAAGCGTTTCAATGAATGGCGCCTAACGAAGCACTTAGGAAAAGAGAGGTGTTGATTACTTCCGGAGAGAGAGAGAGAGAGAGAGAGAGAGAGAGAGAGAGAGAGAGAAAGAGGTAGAGTGCAAGTTAATAAACAGCTTGACAGAATGATAAGTTAATAGAGAGACAGAGACACAGACAGACATATAAATAGACAAACATAGATAGGTAGATAGAAACTGATAAATTTAAAGAACGATAATTAAGAATGATAATAATGAGGTAGAGCCAGGATTCCGAGAGCTGTGTGAGTGAGTGTGTTGCCCATTTCACTAGTTTTTGATAGATCTCTCAATCATGTGTTGTCTCTGTGTTTCTGATTTCTAGAAGAGATGATGATGATGATGGTTGTAGGCGGAGGAGAAGGAGGAGGAGGATGGTGG
>JAGKTI010015577.1:0-19150 GCA_018397915.1 Birgus latro | reverse complement strand
AAAAAAAAAAAAAAAAAAAAAAAATCTGCCTTAGCTGTTTCTGTGGGCAGCTTTATAAGGGCCCTGATCTTGCTTCCTTACAACTATTGACTGGAACAGATTCAGTGCTCTCCTCACATTTTCCTTAATTGCAGGCAACCTAATCTTATCATTCATAGTGTCATTCTTTGGTTTCAACACCAGTAGATGTTGGCTATGTTTTGTCCTGTTATAAGTGAGATTGTTGATGAGATCATCCTTTTCCTTTCACAGCTCCTTCAATTCTTGGTTCAAGATGTCAGCTAATAATGTCAAGGTTTTATGGGGAGTTGCCTCAGTAACACTTATCTTATCTTCCAAATCTTTCAGCCTCAAAGATATATCATCCAGAAAACTGTCTACAGCACTGGTCAAAAGCTCCTCTACCTTGCTCATGATCTCAGTTTCCATACCTGCTCCACAGTACCCACATAGAAGGTACCACAGTACCATCAAATTCCAGGCTGCCTCTTTGATATGAAACTATAATCATCATTCTCAAGTCCTACACAAGTGATGTGATGCCAACTACCACAGTGCCAACAGTTCAGCACCTTAACTAGCTTTGCAATTGACTTTCTGCATTCCAGGCATTGAGTCTTATCAGCCATGTCAAGTCCAGGCAGCATTAATGTTGAACTGAATGAACTCCAGAAAGAAAGTATACAGGCAAGAAGGAAAAATGGAACAAAAGTCAACAAAGAAAAACTGCTAATTCACCCTCTTCATTGGTTCCACTTTTACAGGCAATAAGGAAAAAAGGAACAAAAGTCAGTAAAGAAAAACTGCTAATTGTTAATTCACCCTCCCCATGATTCCACTTTCACAGACACTAAATGCACTTTTACAGGCAATAAGGAAAAAAGGAACAAAAGTCAACAAAGGAAAACTGCTAATTGTTAATTCACCCTCCCCATGATTCCACTTTCACAGACACTAAATGCACTAATGGTGTGCACCACATGAGGGTGGGAATAGGTTACCCTACCTCTTTTGGTTATGGATAGGGGTAGTTGCTAATAATGTAACTTTTTCCAATAGCAAATGGCAAGAAAGGTGGTCAAGCTTTGTACAGCTGCGCACCTCAGATAAACCTAATTGGTTACGGTCTTGGGATCCTGGGAAGGAAACCTAAATGACAATCATTGTGAATTTCCCTATTAAAAATTTAGAAAAATTAAAAGGATATGTTGAGCAGCAACAAATGTTTGGAAAGTTAGTGCATAATACATCTTGAATTATGTGATTTTACTTAACTACAAAGCTGTATCTCACACAGGACCGGCACCAGAGAGCAGTGGGCAACTTCAGTAGTGGAGGAAGAAGGAAAGGAGGAGTGGAGGCATATTTTGCCAGTGATCTGTCTGATTTGGCTGCTATCCACCATCACCGAGGCACAGATGGATTCCTTTTCTACACAGATGCTCTTTACGCCCTCAACTCAGGACATCAGTGGTTCATCCAGGTTTGTCCATTTCATTACTGAAATTTCCCTTCTCACTGACAAGCAAGATGATGTAGTATATAGCAAACTTTTAAGTTAATAAGTAGGATAATATACATAACAGAAAACACTGAAATCATCCCTAGCAAATTAATAATTTGGTTGTCACTGTGATGAGAAAAAAGTGATGTTGTTGGCTGATCTGGATGTGAGCTAGATGGATTGCAGGAAACTGACCACTTGAACCAGACAGTCCCAGAGGCCCTTTATTGTAATTATATTGAAGGATTGTTTTGTGATTGAGGTACAGAAGATAAGTGTGTCTGATGTAAGGCTCTGCATTACTGTGAGAGTGTAGTGACTGGTTTGAGAGTTCTGTTGAATTCAACAGACAGTCGTCTTTCAGGTGCTGCCCATCATAGGGAGATACTGCACTAGGCTACTGACTATGCCTTCACTGTAATGTAACCCCCAAATGTTCAGCTCATGCATTTTACTTTTGTAACAAAATTATTCAGTATAACCTCATTAAAAGAACCTCTGAAAGTTCATGGCTGAAATGTCCAGTTTTCTGCAGCTCACAACAAAAGCTTCGTTCTAACTGAAGTAAAAAAAAGTTTGATGGCAACATTATTGTCCAGCTGAGTTCTTGTCTGTGGGAAGCACAATATTTGTGGGACATGTGCATGGGGAGGGAATGTAAAGGATGCTGTTTAAATGTAGGTTCTGGATAGCTGTGTGTTTGTACATATGTTTATGAAGTGTGTTAGGTGGAGGAGGAGGTATGTGTTTGTGGCACTGTGATTTTTTTTTTTTTTTTCCCAGCAATTACTTTTAAGGGTGGAGGGGATCCCATGCTGAAGAGGCAAATTGTGCTCTTATTCATTTTGTTCTTCATTGAGAAAACTTTTTTTTTTTTTAAATTAGTACAGGTAATATATGGTATTTGTGATCTATGTACTCTGTGTTATAAAGCTTAATTTTTCTTAACTCTAAAGTCTGTCATATGGCTTATTTTATTTTAATCCCAGGACCAAGGAAAAAAATTACCCACCTCAGGATGAGATATTTGTATTCTGGATTGAGTGTAATGGAGTGAAGTACCCTCACACAGTGTCACCCCTCTAAGTATCTTAGTTATCCAGAGGCATCATTTTCTGTAAGTCCCCTGAGGATGGCTTAGGAAATTGGCTGTGGAAAGCTGTGGCCCTTTAAATGCTGATTTTAGTGTGAATTCAATAATAGGTGAAGGAAAACACTGTAAGTACAATCACCCAAATAAGTGATGACTCGCTTTCTTTAAGTTTCGGACGAACTCCCTGGGTCTGGCAACGTTCACTTGATTGGGAGTTAGGACACGGAAACAATCTTCGGCTGCCCTGCAAACATTATTTATGGTGTAAAAAAATTAAGCTTACAAAATTATTAGTTAAGTTTAGCGTTTCTTTCTTTCTAGGTCAATAACAATAAATAAATAAAAAGCGACATCTGGCACGTTTCCACTCATCATCACGATTCAAGCCAGCAAGGTTACCAATGTAGTAATTTTCCTGCTAAATTTAGAGGTTTTAAGGTAATCTAGCTAGTAAATATTTAAATACTTTCTGTATATCTGCTTTGTTGATGAATGAGGTGTGGCAGAGTGGAATGAGAGACTACAAATGCATCAGCTTGAGGTATATGTATGTCAAGTTCAAGTTTGAGAAGGTGAAAGTCGTGGTGATTTTAGCTTATGCACCGTGATGAGGACAGGAGTGAGAGAGAGAGAGAGGTTTGGGGATGAGCTGGATGAAGTAGTGGGAGAAATGCCCAGGAACTATAAAGTGATTGTAATGGGGCATATGAATGGAAGAGTAAGCAATGGTCCTGAGGATGACATAATGGTTGTTATGAAGTACAAGGAGAAAATGATAATGGGAAGCGACTAAAAGATGTGTGTCAGGAGAGGAGGTTGTGCATTTGTAACTCGTATGTCAAACACAATATGCACATAAATATACAAGGTATAGAGGGAATGGGGATTGTGTTCAAAGAAGTCTAATTGATTACGTGCTCGTAGACAGGTCGATGATGGGAATGGTTGCTGATGCGAGGGCCATGAGAGGACAAAGTGGAGGTCTGTCATATCATATGATTGTGGTATGTAAGATCAAGTTGAGGAGAGTGAGGTGGATCAGGAGAGAAAGGAGCAGCCAGGGAGAAAGACTGAAAGTTGAGAAACTGAGGATCAAAGAAATGGCACATGATTACAGGACCAAAGTAGAGGAGGAGTTAGAATCAGTGGATTGGAATGAAATGGATCTGGACAGCTTGTGGAATGAATATAGGGACTGCTTAGTTAGGAATGGTATAGCGGTGTGTGGTGTGGCAAGAGTAACAACAAAGAAGAAAGGTACGGCATGGTGGGACGATGAGGTTATGAGAGCCGTGGAGGAAAAGAGGAAGAAGTGGCTAAAATGGTTACAGAACAGGGGTTCAGTTGAAATAAGAACTGAATATATTGAGGGCAAGAAGCATGTAAAGAGACCAGTGAAGAGAAAAAAGGAGGAGGTAAATAATGATCTAGGAAGTGAATGCAAACTCCTCTGAAAATAGGAAGTTATTCTGGAAAGAGGTGTGGAAATGCAGAAGTGAAAGCAGAAAGAAATGTGATGGTGTGAAGGATGTAGGTGGTAGATTAGTAACCCAAGGGGATGAAGTAAGGACCAGATGGAAAGAATATTTTGAAAGCCTGATGAATGGGAACTGAGAGAGCAGAGCAGCTGTAAACATGATTGGTTTTGGGGGTGTGCAGAGAAGGAATGCAGTGCCAGGAGACGTGACACTTGCACAGGTGAAGAGTGCTGTGAAGCGGCTGAAAAATGGGAAAGCAGCTGGGGTTGACGAGGTGTATGCAGAGATGATTAACCCGTCACGTCCTGAGCGATTTCCTAACTTTGATACCCCCCAGTCCCGAGCAATTTCGTCCCCCCCCCCCTCAAACTTCCGCTTTTGGTAAGAAATATCGGAAATTCATAAAGCAATCGCCCTCCTGAGCTTACAAATGTTGTTACAGGTGACAAGTCAGCCTTACCTTTCATTCTCTCTCAGGGTATCTGGCTTCAAAGAAAATGAACTATGGGAGGGTAAACTAATTTAAGCCACTTTAAATTATGTATTTATTTATTTACTTGGTACAAATTTATGTGTAGTATAAGACTATTGGTTTTCACACAATTATATGGGCAATATAAGCATTATTCAGTCACCAAACACATCCATATATGGCACTGTCCTTTACGACATTACCACCTCATCACTTCTGTTTGTTTCTTGCTCTAGCTTCTTTTATTTCTTTGTCCTCCACCTCAGGAATCGCTTTCACCATGAATTTCGTCATTGGAAAGACTGTGGCGCGACATGTCTTTACTGGCCAGGTCACTGCTAACAGGTGAATTGCCGAGTGTGGGGGGGAGGGGGGGTCAGGTGGGGCCAGGCAGTATTCCCACTTGACAGCAGATAGCGGAATGTCTCCCACATATGCCTACCAAATATCACCCATGAAACTTGAAAAATGTGCAAATGACTGACCTTGCAATTGCGTAACATACGGGTACGTCGATGGGTGTAGCTGTGACAAAACGTTGCAACGTACCAGTACATCGACGGGACACCTCGGGTTAAGTGTAATGGAGAGAGTGGAATGAAATGCTTGTTGGAGATTTGTAAGCAGGCATGGATGAGTGAAACTGTGCCACCGGAGTGGAAAAAGGCTGTGATTGTACCCCTGTACAATAATAAAGGTGAGCGAAGTGAGTGCAAGAATTATCGTGGCATGAGTTTATCGAGTGTGGTAAGGAAGGTATATGGAAGAATTATTATAAAGAAAATAAGAGAGATATCAGAAGTCCTAATGAGTGATGAACAGGGTGGCTTTAGGAGTGGCAGAGGATGTGTGGATCAAACATTTGCAGAGACAGATAGCAGAGAAGGCTTGTGAGAAGGACCATAAGGTGTTTAAGGCATTCATGGATCTGGAAAAAGCATACAACAAAGTAGACAGAGAAGAATTGTGGAAAGTTTCGCGCATGTATGGTGTAGATGGTAAGCTGCTAAGTGCCGTCAAGAGTTTTTATGATGGTAGTGAAGCATGTGTAAAGGTTAATGGGCTAAGTGAATGGTTCATGATCGGTGTGGGTGTGCAGCAAGATTGTGTGATGTCCCCATGGTTGTTCAATATATATATATGGATGGGTTGATGAAAGAAGTGAAAACACGAATAATGGAGAGAGGGATGGCGTTGGTAATGAATGGTGATGGATGGAATATCTCAAATTTGTTGCATGCTGATGATCCAATACTGCTTGGAAATACCAAACAAGAACTTGGCAGACTAGTGCAGAGGTTTGCTGATGTCTGTGAGTGTCGTGCCCTGTGAGTAAATGTAGAAAAGAGTAAAGTGATGGATGGTTACTGAGAGAGAAGGTGACTCCCAGTGCGATGTTACAGTGAAGGAGAGAGATTGGAATTGGTGAGAGAGTTCAAATATCTGGGTACAGTGATAGAAATGAGAGGGAAATGTGCAAAAGAAGTTGCAAGTAGAGTGACACAAGGAAGAAAAGTAGCTGGTGCAATGAAGACCTTGATAAGAAACAGAGGCTTGAGTGTTACAGCTGCACAAGGCTTACATGAAGGAGTGTTAGTACCAACTTTAATATATGGATGTGAGACTAAGGTGTGGCATGAAAATGAGAAGTCAAGAGTAAGAGCAGTGGAGATGGGACTGCTGAGGAATGTATGTGGAGTACAGAGGGTGGATAGGATACGAAATAATGTGATTCATGAAAGATGTGGAGTGAGGAAGTCGGTGGACACCAGAATTGAAGAGAGTATACTAAGATGGTATGGTCATGTGGAGAGAATAGATAACAATAGAGTGGTGAAAAAGGTATATCTGAGCGAATCTGAAGGAGGGAGGAGGAGAGTTAGGCCAAGGAAAAGGTGGAGAGATATGGTGAACAAGTGTGTGAGGGAGAGAGGTTTGGAAGTCGGTGAGGCTAGGGAACTGAGAAGAGATCGAGCTGGCTGGATGAATATTGTGAGAAGAAGTGCATGACCAGGGATTTTGACACCCCTTTTTAACGTGGCAGTGTCCGGACTGACTTTATCGGATACGATTATGTGAAGCTACAAAAGGTGGTGAATGATTTTGGCATATTCAATACAGCCAGGATTCTGGGGGCTTGAATGATGAGTGAATGGAAGCGTGGCCCATTGGATTGGGCAAATTTGGGCTATCTGGACGTTGCTACTCCTCACCCTGCCCTAGGGTGGGAAAGGAGGTCCGGATGATGATGTTGATGATGATGATGATATTTGGCATTCTTTTAAAGTCTTGTCTAGCATTTATTTCCTTAATTTCCCTCGGTCTGGCAGATTTTTACCACTTTAGAGACCAATCTAGTGGATTTCTGTAGTTTTCCTTTGGCAGCTCTGCATGCTAGGCCTTACATCAGTGAGTCGTTATCATGCAATGAGTATGAGTGGATGATGTGGACTATGTTACGATCCCCCCCCCTTATCTTTTTATACAATTCTTTTCATCTTTAGTTCTCTTCATTGTCGCACTCTTGCTTTTGAGTATCATCCTTTCCCTGTTTAGTTCTTTCATGAAACTGCCCTACATATTTTATTACATTCGGATTTTCATTGTGTAAATATATATGACCAGTTTTCTTCCAGCACTGGTTTCACTAACTTGACCCTCTCGTTACTGGAAGATGCAGAGTGCATCCAACTGCTTGCGAGTACTCAGGATATGGGCCGGCTTGGCCTTGGCCGAGTGCTGGGAGAACCCCCCGTTTTCGAGTTGGTGGTACTTCTTAAACATTTTATCCTCACACCCTTAGTTTTGCATCCATCTCCGTGATCTTTTTTTCTTCATAATCTCGAATAATTGTACTTGCTTATGGTGTTGATAAAAATGTTTGGGAATATAAATTATGCTCTAATTTACGATGTTTTTTCTTTCCTTCACGTTTTCTCATAGAAATACGTTTTATGGAAATTGTTACCGAGAAAGAGTTTTAAGAAATTTCATTAGCAACATTTTGGTACATAAACATTTACTATAGGACAATTTGGGGCAATTTTACGTAACGCAAAAGGAAATTATCTTATGGTAGCGATGCTGTGCGGGAGCGGTGTTTTACATGGCCAAAATTGTTGCTAAATTATTTTTTCCCTTGCCTTTACTTATGCCTCTATCTGCCTGGTCCCCCCCCCCCACGTAATCTCGAATAGTTATACTTGCTTATGGTGTTGATAAAAACGTTCAGCGAATATAAATTATGCGCTAATTTACAGTGTTTTTTCTTTCCCTTGTGTCTCCTCACAAAAATATATGTTTTATGGTAATTATTACTGAGAAAGAGTTTTAGGAAATTTCATTAGCTGCATTTTGGTATATGAACATTTACTGTACGACAATTCGGGTTGGTTTTACGTACCGCAAAACGAAATTATCTTACGGTCGTGCTGCAGTTCAGGAGCAGTGTCTTGCATGGCCAAAGTTGTTGCTATTTTTTTTTTCCTGCCTTTATTTATTTCTCCATCTGCCTGATTTTTTTTTTCACGTAATCTCGAATAGTTGTACTTGATTATGGTGTTGATAAAAATGTTTGGCAGTTATAAAATGTGTGTTAATTTACAATGTTTTTTTATTCCTTCATGTTTCCTCGTGGAAATATGTGTTTTATGGTAATTGTTATTGAGAAAGTTTTAGGAATTTTCATTAGCTACATTTTGATATATGAACATTTACAGTAGGACAGTGTGGGTCGGTTTTATGTATTGCAAAATGAAATTATCTTACGGTCGTGCTGCAGTGCAGAAGCAGTGTTTTGCAAAATTATTTTTTCCCTGTCTTTAGTTTATTTATTATTTTTGTAAATAAAAGAACAGAGGAAGGAAAAAAATGAATTAAAAAAAAATCCATACACCAGATTACTGGTGACCTCCATTCATGAAATATCTGTAACAGTTGGACTTGAACAGCTGTAGGTTGAAGTTTGGAGGGAAACAACTCTGGGAAAGCAAGTTCCAGAGAGATGCAGTTCAGGGAATAAAAAGAATTCTGATAGGCGGAAGTTCTGCGATATGGCTGTCTGTGTGACATTCCAGTCATGAGCGCTGACAGATGGCCATGTAGCACAAGGGAAGGCATGGAGAGGTGGCACAATGGATGCAACTTCGTCTGAGCATTTACCATAAAAATATCTGTAAAATAATGCAAGGGAGGCAACATTCCTTCTTACTTGTAGGGGAGGTAATTTATTTGTAATAGCAGGGTTATTAATAATTCCAACAGCTTTGTTCTGAATTTTGTCTAGTTGTTTTAATGCAACCACTTCACATCCATTCCACAAGGGTGAGCAATATTCAAGCTGAGAGCACACATGACTCTTATGAATTACAGCTAACTGCTTGTCAGTGAGGAAGTTACGGACTCTGTACAATAATCCAAATTTCTTTGCAGCGGTTTTAGCAAGTGATCTGACATGAGAGGTCCAGCCGAGGGCATTGTTAAGTGATATGCTGAGAATTTCAATACGTTTGGAGATGGGAATATTAGTAGCACTGAAGGTAATACCTGTATAAGAATCTGGCAATATCTGTCTATTAGTAAACTGTATATCCTCGTATTTGGTTTTACTAGTATTAAATGAGACTAAGTTGTTTTGTCCCCATCCACTGATCATAGATAAGTCTTGATTTATGGAGATGGCTGTACTGAGCTGAGAATTAGAGATATCAGACTTTGTAAATGGGTGTCTGAGTGCGAATGAACTATGAAGTGTTGAGTCATCTGCATATGAATGGATGGGAATGTGGGTGACAGATAAGAGATCATTAATATAAACCAGGAACAGTCATCTGCATATGAATGGATGGGATTGTGGGTGACAGGCAAGAGATCATTAATATGAATCAGGAACAGGGTTGGCGCCAGAACTTATTCCTGTGGCACGCCGGCATTAATTGAGTGGAAATTGGAATATACGTCGTCTACTTTTATTTTTCTGTCACTGAGATATGAGGCAAGTAGAGGAACAAAAGACATCAGTCCATAGCAAGGGAGTTTCGACAGCAGGGAACGGTGCCATACTCTGTCGAAAGCTTTAGAAATACCAAGGGCTACTGCATGAGTTTCTCCATATAGGTCAATTAATTGATGGTTGGTATGAGTCAGGAGATTGAGTATGTGAATGGTGGATCTTTCGGGGCGAAAACCATGTTGTCTATCACTAATTAACCCTATGAGATCTCTGGGCCGAGCAGATTATGTCTGTGCTAGAGTCAGCGCACCCAACCTGTCCCACACCTTCACAGCACGATATTTTTCTTTGATCGCTCTGTGTATATACATTTTTGAGGCTAGAATATTGGTTCCAGTGTTACTTTAAAGCTGAATAGTTGTACTTTATCGTAGTATGTTAAAAAAAAGGAGAAAAAAGACAATAAAATGTCAACATGAGGAGTTGAAGTTAGGCAAAAACCAAAACTTTTATGCCTTGCTGTAGAAAAATATTCATCATAAAAAGAACTTAACAAGATATGTAAATCTGGTTTGAACCTTGCAAAACTACAATAAATTACCTTTACAATGATATATATATTATGGTAATTTTTGCATTTTGTTGTGCGGTAAAAAGAAAGGAAAGAGAAGCATAATTTTCTTTTAGTCTGGGCTGCATATTCTCTTTGCAATCTTTTTCTTTGATGGGTCAGTGCAAATACACTTTTTATGATAGGATGCTGGTTGTGGTGTTATTTTGAAGCTGAATCATTGTACTTTATATAAACACAGTATGTTCCAAAAAGGAACACAGATAAAACAAAAAGTCAAAGTGACGAGTTGAAGTTAGGCAAAAAAAAAATTTATATCATGCTGTAGAAAATTATTCACCAAGAATAAAGTGATAAAGAAACAAAGCCATAAGTCAGACCAGCTGTGCAGTACCTGCCACACATAGAGCAACCATTCCGTGACGTCAGGGTCGAGTCTCATTGTTACGATGCATAAACTCGATTTATTGTGAATATTTTACAAAAGATACTTAAAATGACGATTGAAAACATCATCGGAATCTCTGAGGCTGGATTTGAAATGACAATCAAAGTCGTTAAGTTGTTGGATGCAAGGTGTTTAACTATATGCTTATTGATTAAAATTTCAAATACTTTTGAGAAGATGTGACAGCTATTGGTCTGTAATCAGAGGGGTCAGAAGAACTTCCTTTCTTTGGAATTGGGTGGATATTGGCTTCTTTCCATGAATTAGGGAATGAAGAAGTACGCATGCATATTCTGAATAATTTAGCAAGAACAGGGGCAAGTTCTGGGGAACAATTTTCAAAACAATTGGGGGAATTCCATCTAGGCCTGGAGCTTTGTTGGTAGGTAAATTGTCCAAGATGGATTTTACGTACTTTGTCTTGTATTTTAAGTGGAACAATTTCGGAAGAGTCAAGTTCTATTACTGGGACGTTCTGGCTGACTTCCTCTATGGTAGAATTTCTGGCAAAGATATCTGCTTTCCTATGTGGGTCATTTGTAATGTTGCCATCCAAAGATTTTAGTGGGGGAATGGATAATGAATTGTTAAAGTTATTATTGAAAGAATTAAGAGTTGACCAGAATATTCTGTTATCACTAGGGTTGTTAAGTAGTTTTGATGCTTGATTATGAACAAAATTTGATTTAGCGAGATTTATTACAGCTTTTGCATGGTTTCTAGCAATTTTAAATTGACAGAGTGATTCAGATGTTTTTTATTTTAAGTGTTATATGTAATGACTTCTGGGCTATTGCTCTGGCACAGCTGTTATCAAACCATTTTGGAGAGTTCGATCTTTTAGTGAACTGTTGACTTGGTATGAATAAATCCATACCAGCTAGTATTAAATCACTAATGTGGGACTGGGTAGAACTGGCATCACTAGAGAAGAAAGACTGCCACAAAATGTCAGCAGTATAATTTCTAAATCCATCCCAGTTTGCCCTATCAAAGTGCAATCGGGTCACCCTGACAGGTTCAGAACGGGGAGGATTGGGGACTAACTAATGAGGCTTTGATGAGATTGTGGTCAGATGATCCGAGTGCTGACAGTACCTCTATCCTGTATTGATCTGGATTATTTGTTTGGAATAGATCCAATAAATGGGCATTATGGTCAAGATTATCAGGTATTCTGGCTGGTTGCTTTACCAACTGGATGAGATTAAAAGATTCTGCAAACAACTCACACTCTAGACCAGCATCGTCAGTCCTGACAGAATGCAGTAACCATTCAACATTATGTATGTTAAAATCACCCAAAATGGTAATTTTGGTACTAACGGCAGGGTTAAGGTTACTCAACTGTGTGGCTATCGAGTCAAATACACTGGGTTCTGAAGAGGCACGGGGGGAGCGATAGACTACACAGATATATATGGTACTATTTAGGTAATTTAGTTTATACAATGAGTAATCAAAATTGGATGAGGTGAAGTGTAAAATAGTATCAACTGCATATTGAGCTTTGATATAACAACAGGTGCCGCCCTTATTACGGACGTTAGTGAGGAGATGGTAACCAGGAAAACAAAATGGGGATATTTCAGTTGAGGGTGAGATTTGTTGTTCTGTGAGGAATAGGGCCAGAGGGGATATGGACTGTAGGAAAAAGTGAACTGAATTTATATTGGTGTAAAGGCCACGGATATTAGTAAAGATTAAGGCCGCACCTTCACTTTTCCGCTGACGATCTAGATTGGAAACTGCAACAGTCACTGCTGGCACAGTCGCTTGATGGCGACCGGGAGGACCCTGTGCCACCAGCCCTACCCTGCCGGTGGTGGCAGTCCAAGGTACCCCCTCTTTTGATAGTAACATTGCTGCGGCCTTTGCTAAAAGGGAGTGTGAAACAGGAGGCGTGATATCTTATGTGCATGTAGTGTGGTGTAGACAGTTGAAGATAGAGGTATTAAGAAAGTATGCTGGCCAACTCTCTATGTAAATGAAGCACTGAAAATGTCCACCAAAGGGGAGATGGTCAGGATCGAGTCCTGAGGGCTGGTGAAGAAGGAGCTCCAGCTCTCCATATCACCATCTTGCCATCCACCTCAGGAGTACTGCCCTGGTTGACTGATTTTTTATTCACGTAATCTCAAATAGTTGTACTTGCTTATGGTGTTGATAAAAACGTTTGTGGGGTATATAGATTATGCACTAATTTAGCTTTTTTTTGTTTCCTTCTTGTTTCCTCACAGAAATAAATGTTTTATGGAATTGTTACTGAGAAAGAGTTTTAGGAAATTTCATCAGCTACATTTTGGTATAAAAACATTTTAGGCGTCACATGGAGTAGTCAGACAAGCGACACTTTTTACAAACTGCAGAAACTGAGTTCTTAGTTTTCCAAACTTCATACGTCAGTAACTTTGTTAGTAACCAAGGTATCAACTTCCTTTTTTTTTTTTTTTTTTTTAAAGCTTAGCTCAAGACAAAAATGACCTGTGTGATGCATTTTAAATAACTGGATGACAACTGGCATTAGTAGTAGTATTAGCAAGGTACTTGTGTGTATACAGGCTCTCGTATGCCTGTCCTAAGTTACTTTTTGTTTTTGACACATGACCTAAGTTACTTTTTGTGTTTGACACATTCTTGAGCCATTTTACAAGATTTCTTTGATGCTTTCGTCCACTTTTACCATCACCATCAGCATTATCTAAATTGTCATTATTATTATCACCATCATCACCCCCACAATCACCATTATCCCCATTATTACCATCACCATTGTCACCACCATAATCACTACCCTGACCAGCACCATTATCATCACCCTGATCAACACTATCACCATCACTATTAGCATCGTCACGACGTTGTGGGGGATTCATACCAGCATTGCTGTCACTATCACTTCTGTGATCAGAAGCACATACCACATCATGCTTGCAGGACGTCAGCATTATTCCCAGCACCACTGCATGTTACGCTAGCCAGTTACTGTGTTTAATAAACACAAGAAAAATAAAATTATATAAAATAAAATAGAAATAAAACAAAAATATCAGTGAAAGTACAAATTCAATTACAGTAACCCCTCCAATATCCGATGTAATAGAGCCAAAGGCATGTCCGAATATTGGTTTTGTCCGGATATTGGGCCCTGAAGCTCCAGCACTGGTCATTCATGACCCTAACCTAACCTAACCTAAATCAGAAAACTACCTTCCTACCTCCCTACTGGACATGTATAGCACTTATTTAGGTCCCTTTTCACATAAATAATGCACACAAAGCATGAATTAATTGAATTTTAACCAAAAAATGATGATTTAGAGGTGAGTGAGGCATAGGTGCTCAGAACTTGCCAGCATAGTATAAGTAAGTATCTGACATGGAAATCATCTTTTCTCACATTTTATGCACTAAATTATTGGATACAAAGCATCAAATACAGTAAATGATGTAAATTGCTACCAGAAAAATGGGTAGGTTAGGTTAGGTTATGACCAAACATGAAATTCACTGCCTTTAACCTTTTTCATAGCTGGTGCACTTAAAAACCATGCATGAAAAAATTTAATTGCAAGCAGGAAATTATGATTAACATTTTTGGTAATTTTTTAACACATTTACAGCATGATGAAAACAGGTTAGGCATGAAAATCTTTATGGTAAGCATAGGTTAGGTTAGGTTAGGATAGGATAGGTTAGGTTAGGTTAGGACCGGACATGAAATTCACTGCCTTTCACCTTTTTCATAGCTGGTGCACTTAAAAACCATGCATGAAAAAATTAAATTGCAAGCAGGAAATTATGATTAACATTTTTGGTAATTTTTAAACACATTTACAGCATGATGAAAACAGGTTAGGCATGAAATTCTTTATGGTAAGCATAGGTTAGGTTAGGTTATGACTGGACATGAAATTTACTGCATTTCACCTTCTTCATAGCTGGTGCACTTAAAAACCATGCATGAAAAAATTAAATTGCAAGCAGGAAATTATGATTAACATTTTTGGTATTTTTTAAACACATTTACAGCATGACGAAAACAGGTTAGGCATGAAAATCTTTATGGTAATCATCTTTCACACAGTTTATGCATGAGATTAATGATATGGAAAGAACAAAACAAGGAATTTTGATGAAGTTAGGGTACTTACGAGAATGATGCCGCCGTCCTCATGTATAACCCGCTCGATCATCTCAGACTGACACTAAGACCTTACACCTGACACCTTAGCACTTCCGGTGCACTTTACACTCACCAGCACTTCTCACAAGCACTTTCCACAACGTTTTCTTTCGCATACCTTGCATCACATCACTTCACTGCACTGTACATAATAGTAAATTCCCATGTGGTCTAGTGACGAGTCCTGGAGAATTTATTCAATCTCAGCATACTTAGGAGTAAACATCACCTTCCTCTCCACATTTTGTTTGGTCTTCGAAGCGAAATCAGCCGTGTACTGCTGTAGTTTGTCTCGGGACTTCTTGATATCAAACAAGGTGGAGCAAGAGAGATTGAATTCACGACGAATCCGTGATGTCGGCCACCCGGCGTCCATCTTTTCCAATAGCCTTCCCTCTTCTTCTCCAGAGTCAGAACCACTTTCTTCCTCTTCTCAGGTGGCGGGGCCAGTATCACACACATGATGAAGGTGAAGAGCAGCATCAAGCACTGTAGGAGGTAGGGTATCACCACAAAAGCAATCACTTCGGCCGCTATTGTCGGAGCTGTTCACGAGGCAGGAGCCGAGTGGAAAATGGGACCGACAGAGAGGCACCACGCGCATAAACACAGCCGATCGGCGCGCGCGGGAAATTCAAACTGACGTGGTCCAAAAAAATCGAAATTTTTCAATTTTTTTTTATTTTTTGGGCATTTTGGGGGTTGGGCAGCCCACGATATCCAGATAGTGAGGGTGTTCGAATATTGGACATCCGAATAATAGAGGGATTACTGTAATTTTTTGTTTGTTTAAAAAATATAATCTATCAGTAGTTTGTTGTTAGAAACACTGAGCACGAATCCTAGTATCTGGCAACTATGGCGTCTCGGCTCAGGGAGTGGTGGATGTCCGACTCCTCCTCGCATTGACAGCTATCACCCAGCAAAGCGAGGTGGCAGTTGAAGCCCCCCACTTTTCGGAGGGCTTTCGACCATATTTACAGTTGCGTTTCCAGACAAGCAACTTGCTCAGAGCAGATGAAGGGGAAAAGGTCAAAATAGTGGTATATGCACCTAACTCCAAACTGGGAACTTTGTCGCTTGTCTGAGTACTCCACGCAACGTCTCATTTATCGAAGGACAATTCAGGTCGGTTTTACTTACTGCAAAAGGAAATTATCTTACGGTCGCACTGCAGGGCGGGAGCGGTGTTTTGCTAGATTATTTTTCCCCCTGCCTTTATTTATGCCTCTATCTGCCAGATTTTATATTCAAGTAATCTCGAATAGTTGTACTTGCTTATGGTGTTGATAAAAACGTTCGGCGAATATAGATTATGCGCAAATTTATTATTATTTTTTTTCTCTTCTTGTTTCCTCAAAGAAATATATGTTTTATGGTAACTGTTACTAAGATAGTTTTATGAAATTTCATGAGCTCCATTTAAGCATAAAATCATTTATCGCAGAACAATTCAGGCTGGTTTTATGTACTGCAAAAGGAAACAATCTTACGGTCACACTACAGTGCTGGAGCAGTGTTTCACTTAATTTTTTCCTCCTGCCTGTATTTATGCCTCTATCTGCCTGATATTTTATTTACATAATCTCGAATAGTTGTACTAGTTTGTGGTGTAGAGAAAAATATTCAGCAAATATAAATTATGCGCTAATTTACAATGTTTTTTCTTTCCTTCTTGTTTCCTTATAGAAATATATGTTTTATGGTAACTTACTGAGAAAGAGTTTTAGGAAATTTCATTAGCTACATTTTGGTATATAAACATTTATTGTAGGGCAATTCGGGTCAGTTTTACATACCACAAAAGGAAATTAACTTACGATCGCGCTGAGTGCGGGAGCGGTGTTTCGCACAGCCGAAGTTGTTGCTAAATTATTTTTTCCCCAGCCTTTATTTATGCCTCTGTCTGCTTGATTTTTTATTCACGTAATCTCGAATAGTTGTACTTGCTTATGGTGTTGATAAAAACGTTCAGTGAATATAAATTATGCGCTAATTTATGATGTTTTTTCTTTCCATCAAGGGGCGATTTTGTTCGACGCAGCCTGTGTGATCCAGTAACGAGCGAGTGAGATTAGGTTTGACGCAGCCTGGGTCATCCAGTAACAAGTGGGTGACTTTTGCACCGCTACCCTAAGTATGGAAAGGGTTAACTGAATACCAGCAGATTAATCTGCTTCTTGATAGCAACACAGGTGGTTAGGGGTTGTTCTTGGGCACATGTAATAATTTATCTGTCTTGGTCTTGAGTTGTGCTAGGAGGGGCTTCATTTGGGAAATTTCCTATGTTCTACCTCTCCATATCGCATATCTATCCATTAATTGTCCTCGATGTCAAGCTGGCACGATATCAGTCTTGCTGGGATATTTGCTAAATGAAGAGCAATAATCTGCTTGCACTGACAGGCTGTAGTATCGTGTTGATGATCCACCTTGCTTACAGTGCTCATGGGTTTTCCTGCATAAATATCGTCCTGCATAGAGAATTAAATGTGGATAGTAATATATTTTTAGCTGTTTATTTTTCTGATTTGATGGCACTTGTAATTTTGACATTACCATTATTTGTTGGTTTTATTTTATGGGACAGTTTTCCTTCAGTATTGTTGGTTTAGGATGTAAAGTATGTATTACAAGAATTTCTCTGCATTTTAACCCTGAAACCGTTGAGCGACAGGGCTTGCATTTCACATTCTCTGATACAGTTAAGCCTCAACTTCAGTGTACTGTAGTTTCCTCCTTTGTAATGCGAGATATACACGGTAAAAACACTTATATATTGGTTTTTGGAGTTTACATAAATAATTCTCTTTCTGGTATGCAATATAGGGAATATAACTAGGCCATGGCTGTTGCCAGATACCACTTTCTGATTGAAAGGTACCGGGAATCGGGTCATCACTTCTTTGGGCGTTTGTACGTTTAATTGCAGAATAGTATTTTTTTTTTTTTTTAAGTAAGATTATTTGGCATAGTTCTAGACCAGCCCCACTACATCCTACAAAATAATTTAGCTTGAATATCATCAGGCACAGTTAAAGTGCTGGTCAGCAGTGAGAATATGGGTAAATAGGTAGTGGTGGTGGTGGTAGTAGTAGTAGTAGTAGTTCCAGTAGCAGTAGTGTAGCAGTAGAGTACCCATGGTCTGTCTTGCCAAGCAGATTTATCAACCACAGGCAAGCAATCACTTCAGCAGATCCATCCCATGCAGGGAATTGATATTCCTGTGTGATGAACAGCGCCTCACTACAGCAAGGCACGAGGAAGAGTGTGGAGGTTCAGTTCCTAGATGGATACCATATTTGCATGTCCACCCAAACACTATTCCAGGACGACGACGCACCGATGCGTCATTTGTTGGCCGACCGATTCCGGGCCGATGATGCGCCAGTACGTTATTTGTTGGAGTGATTTTTCATGGCTTAAATACGTGGCACAGCAATTTGGTGAACACAAGTAACATAGCTTCATTTCATTGGAAACTCACCCCCGGCCCGGGAATGGGGTTGAAAAGTTATGCAAGGCTGGCCTGGGAAAGTGTTAATGGGGGAACCATAGTTAGCTCCATATCACCCCATTATTAGGTTATATGAGAGCAACTGCTTGCCTCTCATTGATGGGTCTGCTGAGTAAGATAAACTAGGGTTGATCAAGAACTCAGAAAATAGATTTTAACATAAATGCCATATCTTAAAAATGGAAGTAGCTATGCTACCAGAACCTAGTTGCGAGTACCGTTATATAATGGGAAAAGAGAAGATCAGTAAGTCAGGAGAGGAGTGGCCATGTAGGATGAACAGACTGTCACTGGAAGCGCATATTAATCACTTTTCTACTGAATGTTTTGTGGCAAATGCCTACCACACGCCCTACCACCTCTGCCGAACCGGTTCACCAGCCATGGTAAGCTATTACCACACCTATAAGCTGGCGTGAATGGGTCCCTGAGAAGCTCGGTTTGGGCCTTATATGGGGACCACATTGTGGCAAGAGGTGTGTGTTTTGTCAACAATGAGTGTGGCATGTTTCTGACGTCATGTTGCGTAATAAAAACGTCATAAACTTCAACCAGTGATCTAACGCATCCATGATGCACCTTCTCATTGATCAATAATTTTTTTTATTTCCCTTCTATGGAGAGTAGTTATATAACATCCTGCAACATTGTTGCCAACTTTTCCAGATTAGGCTAGCGTATCAGTTGTGATTTAGGCGTAAAGAGAGGCGTATTACTCTCTTCATTATGGAGTAATTTGTGCTTTCTGAGAGTTTGGTGATTTTGATATTGACACTGACAGTGATGTGGAGGTTTCAAAACATTCTTTAGATGACTAGATGACTATACAATGATTTGGACCCCGAAAATGTGAGTGTTAAGAGTGGCAGTACAGAAAGTGAGAGGGAGTCGAGCTCAGAAACGATGGCGGCAAATAGCAATGATGAATTG
>JAGKTI010015576.1:0-20376 GCA_018397915.1 Birgus latro | reverse complement strand
AGGGGGAGGCCATCAGGGGTCATCTGAGGCCGCTTGCACTGGGAGAGTCCATCAGCTGCTGGGGGCGTCGGAGGCTGAGCTGCAGGGACAGGACACCCAAGTTCACCGCGGGTCCGCTCCAGACACTCTCCGTCAGTAGTTGGCTGGGGAGCAGTCTCCACCCTTTGTAGGGGAAGGGGAACCGTAGGGGCATCTCGCTCGGCCTCTGGTGGGGCGGGCTGAACAAGAGACAATGCCCTCGCAGGGAGCCTCCGAGCTAGTGGAAGAGGGACAACCTGTGGCCTCTCCCTCGACTTGGCAGGTCCGATGGACTCTCCTTCCACCTGGTAGGTCTGGAGGACTCTACCCAGGCTCCCTCCCAGGTGAGTGGATGAAAGACGTCTGATCGACTCTCCCTCGGTCTGACAGGTCCAATGGACTGGACCACTTGGCCCGGGGACAACAGGAGGAGGAACTCCAGTGGACTTCTTGACTCCCACAGCAGGTCTGGTGGACTCTACCGTTCTCCTGTTGCTGGGGGAAAGTTGCAGCTGGGGAATGACCAATGGTCTCTCCCTCTGCAGGCCTGATAGACTCTACGTGGGCTCCACTCCCTTCCCTGGGAGAACAGGCGAGGGTCGTCTGGTTGAAATGCTGAAACCCCTGTTCCCTACGGCGGGTGGCAGAAGGAGGTCCTGTGAACTCTCCTCCTTCAACAGGACCAGTGGCCTCTATTGCACTGCTGCTCCCCTGGGGTGCAGTAGGTCTTAGAGAACCGGTGGTCTCTCTCCCTCTTCTAGCCTCAGGTCCGATGGACTCTGTAGCCAAGGGCCTACTTGGGACTGTGTGAGGGTCAGTCCCACCCCGAGTCTGGTGAGTGTTTCCCTTGTTGGAGGGTAATGCACAGAGTCAATGCACTTCCCAGGGGTCTGGCTGGGGGTAAGAGGGGCATAAGGTCACAGATGACGTGGGGCGGTGTAGCACGGAGCACCTGTCAACTCCCCATGGCCTCCTCTTAGGGTGGGTGTCACCTCCCTGGGTGTCCTCCTTCTGGGGCGCTGGGGTGGTGGTGTTGGGGTCGCTCCGCCGTTTGGGCATTTCAAGAACAATAAAACTGTACCTAAAAATAAAACTGACATTATCACTACAGACACTGAGTGTACACCAGTCAGCAGAGATACATGTCTAGTGGTGAATTTAGGTAAAAGGATGTTAATGGCAGTGTTGCCAGAGCTATCCTGATGAAATGAAAATCTCTCCGTAAAGTAAAGAAAACAAGTCAAATACAGTAAATGCATAAAGAATGGTATACTACCCAGACTACGTTCCAATCCTATCTGTAGTGGAATTTAATGGAGGTCTCAAAGAAATGTGTTAAAGAGAAAACATAATGTTCATTAACACTCAGAACAGATTTGTAAAAAAACCAAGCCTTAATCAACTAGACGTCATCCATTTATCCAAATATGGAATAGCTGAAGTGTGTAAATTATTAAATGCAACAGTGTTCGAGATCCATGAAAATACTTCAGCTACACAGTTAATTCCCTATCTCCCAGGTGGCCTTGAGGCCTCACCTGACCCTCCCACCTGACCCTCCCCTAAGCCAATTATAATTCAACATGTCGATACCCAGACATCCTCCTCACCCCTCTTCCTCCCCTTTGTCACTTACATTGTCCTTGGGAAACTAAGTCTATTTCCTCTTTTCAGGGGTATGGTGTATCTACATCAGCCACGCAGACCCAGCCAACCAGAGAGCTAGATTGAATTAATGTGCTATCATTTAATGCTCATAGCCTTAACTGCCTCATGAGTAATGAAGGATTCCATATATTTGCAGCAACAGAAACACTCCTTGCTATGGGTAACAGGGATTTACTCTCCTAATTCCAGTTAGACTGGTATAAATATCATTATAAGTGTAGTAATAATGGACGTCTAGCAGATGGTGTTCGACTATATATATGATCCCACAATTTAAACCCATAAGTAATAATGACTCTGAGCTTGTTTGTATTGTGATGGTATGTAACCCGCCAAGTCCCAGCCGATTTTTCACCAATGACCCCACCAATCTCGGCAGATTTTCAAAAAGTTTTTTTTTTTGGCTAAAACCTCCGTTTTTTATGAGAAACATTGGAAAATCCCCCCAAAAAAGTACTCACCTGAGCTTAGAAGTGGGTTATACAGATGACCCTTTAAACATCTGGTAGGCTACTGTGTTCTCTGGAGCTGCGCTGTGGCTGTCATGTTTTCTATGGCAGTGGTAACTATTGCAAACCTCTCAGAATAGGTAGATATTTGTTCATTTGGTATGTATATGTAGTACAAGAATATATTGGTTTTCACACAATAATATAGGCGATATAAGCATTGTTTCACTCACCGAACACATCAGCATACCGCATCTTCCTTGGCAACATTACCTCCTCATCACTTCTGCTAGCTTCTTCCTCTGGCACCACATAATCTTTGTCCTCCACATGGTCATCGGTTGGGGAATCACTCTCGCCTTGAATATAGTCGTCGGAGAGACCGTGGCACAACATGTCTTTACTGGCCAGGTCACTGCTAACAGGTGAGTTGCCGAGACAATGGCGTGTGAGGGGGAGTGTCACGCGAGGTCAGGCAGTGTTGCCAGACAGCAGGTAGAGGAAGATCTCCCAAATATGCTTACCAAAAATCACCCGCAAAACTTGAAAAACGTGCAAATGACAGACCCAGCAATTGCAGAATGTACCGGTACGTCACGTCAACAGGTGTCAGCATGAAAAAAGTTTAGACATACCCATACGTTGACAGGACGTGATAGGTTAAAATGTGAATTATAAATGTTGCTGCAATATATATATCATCACTCCACTCAGATTGTTGAGGAGGATATGGAGTTATACAGTATTTTGCAGGAAATTTTCAATATGGACGAATTGTTGAAAACTGATGACATTAATCTCCCATCTCTTACTTGGAATAGTCACAATTAGACAATGATGACAGAAGGATGACAGATTTTATTAACCCGCCGAGTCCCACCAACGTACGATGCACGTCGCTACTTTTTCCCGCGGACAGACCCAGCGACGTGCATCGTACGTCAATCAATTATAAGGCCCATTGTGTGCACATTTTTCAACATTTGCGGGTGATTTTTGGTAGGCATATGCGGGAGACCTTCCTCTACCTGCTGTTAAACGGGATACTGCCTGGCCCCACCTAACCCCCCTCCCCCCCACACTGGGCAATTCACCTGTTAGCAGTAACCTGGCCAGTAATGGTATGTTATCCCACAGTCTCTCCAATGACGAAATTCATGGTGGAGGACAAAGAAACAAAGAAGCTAGAGGTAGAAACAAACAGAAGTGATGAGGTGGTAATGTCGTAAAGGAAGGTGCCATATACTGGGGTTTTGGGTGAGTGAACAATGCTTTTATCGCCTATATTATTTTATGAAAACCAATATAGAATTGTACTACATATAAATTCGTACCAAATAAATAAATAAATACGTAATTTAAAGTGACTTGAATTAATTAACCCTTACATGGTTCATTTTCTTTAGCCAGGTACCCTGAAAAAGAAGGAAAACGTAAGGCTAAATGACACCTGTATCAACATTTTTAACCTCAGGAGGGCGATTTCTCTATGAATTTTCTATGTTTCTCCTCAAAAGCAGAGGTTTGAGCCCCCTCCTCCAAAAAAAAAGTTGAAAATCGGTTGGGATCTGGGGGTAGGCTGGGTAAAAAACTGGTCGGGACTGGGCAGGTTAATAATAACTTATTTATCAGTGTTTCACGGACCTGATAAAAGAGTGTGACTTGTGATCTTGTACTTACCACGAATGAAGATGTTATAAAGCCTCACTGTGGGTGAACACTTAATGCTGAGAGATCATAATCTCAAAGATTTGCCATGAACCTTTCATATGATATGCATAAAATTAAAACGAAGGTGCCAGACAATAGAAGTGCCAATTTTGACGGCCTTAGAAATGCCCTTTATTCACTGTCTGAATATCTAGAAAGAATTAATGATGAAACGAAATGTGGACAAAATTTAAACAAATATTCATCTCTACTCAAAATAAATATATACCAATGAAATCAAGACAGGAAAAGGGCAAAAACAAACTTGTGTGGTTTAAAGCAAATTTTAGCACAGCAATTAAAGAACAAAATTTAATTGTTTCCATAATTACCCAAAAGTCACACCAGTGAATATGTCACGAGAACCTATTACTGTAGCAGAAAGTTTAAAAAATAATAGAACAGTTAAATGACAATATAAAATCAACATAGCAACTGTACATTGAGCACAAAAGATCCTAAGGGCTTCTATGAGGCTGGTGCGCTCTGCCCACAAGCATTTTTCGAAAATAGCCTGTTTTCAGACCTCATATCTGTGGGACTGGGACGAGGGTTAGATTGATGAGGAAAGTTCTTGAAACTCCGAGTAAGACGTGGAAGTATAATTAGTGGAATATTACAATTGACAAACTGGACACAACAGGCTGGCGTGCGGCCGGGAGGAAGTCCCGTGCTGATCTGATAGGCGGGACAAAGTTGCCAGATGCATGATTAATGCGACTTAACATACTTGGTAGGCATTGTGGGTAATACATTGTAAATACAGACATGTGATATGTTATAAAGTAAATGAAGACCTTGTACATGGACAGACTATATAATACGTGGTTGCATAGCTTATTCAGTTCATGGAATCACGTATCTCACACCTCCCTACCCCCTAAGCGCTTGTAGTGCAATCTCGAGCGGACTTTCTACTCGTTTCAGCGAGTCGAGGAGAACGGCGAGGGGTGGTGGGGGAATCAATTGACTCAATTGACGGCCTTCTTTCCTGGCCTGAGCAAGGGAGCACAGGGGACTGGGGCGGAGGGTCGTCACTAGGAGGGGACACTGGGGGGTCATCACTAGGAGGGGACACTGGGCGGAGATGGCGTCTGTTCCTCCACCACACACGACCGCTGGGGAGGCGTACCTCATACTGTTGAGACCTGCCACAGCCCATAACGACCCCGACTTTGTCCCAGCGGTGTGATGTCGGGTCTTGGATCCCGACTCGCTGGCCGAGTCAACCTGGGGAGGGGGCGGGCATGGACGTCGTAACAACTTGTTGCTTGGTCGGTCCGGGCTGCATCACGGCGGTCACACTCTTCTGCTTTGGCCTGCCATTCGTCGAAGGACTGGGGGTGGGCTGGTACACAGGTTCGAAGGGGGCGGCCGTATAAGACTTGTGCAGGAGAGCGTCCGGCAGGGGTAGGAGTGTTGCGGAGTTCTAGGAGGCCTTTGTCAAACTCCTCGCAGTCCAGGTTCCCTGTCAGTGCTGTCTTCATGATGAGGTGTTTGACAGTCTTGACAGCTGCCTCGGCATGGCCGTTTGACTGGGGGTAGTGTGGTGAGGTGATGATGTTGATGGATGCCCCAGCGTTCTGCAAATTGTTTGAAGTCATTGCTGGAGAATGGGGGTCCGCCGTCGGTCCTGAGGCGGAGAGGTACTCCGACTTCTCGAAAGTAGCTGCAAAACATCCGAACGACCCTGGTGGAAGCGGTGTCCCAGCCACAGGGGACAACTACAGTCCACCCAGAGAGCCTGTCAGCGATCACCAGGAAGGATTTCCCGGTCACCTGGAAAAAATCAGCAGACACAGACTCAAAGGGTCGCTTCAGATGGTCATCACACATGTATGGTTCCTGCTGTTGGCTGGGTTGGAGTTGCTGGCAAGGCTCACAGGCTTCCACCGTGCTTTTGATGTCGGCATCGATGCCAGGCCAGAAGACTGTTTGTCTGGCTCGACGCCTGGTGGCTTCCACACCTCGGTGGCTGTCGTGGAGGCAGGCCAAGGTGCGTCGGCGGAGGGCGGCAGGGACAATGATCCGGGGGCTGTACAACACAAGCTCTCCGTCTGCGTAGAGGCTGTCTCTTAGCTTCCAGTAGGGGAGGACGGAGGCGTGAATATCATAGCGGTTGGTAGGGAACCCTGTGGAGACGTAGGTGAGGAGACAACTGCAGGCTGGGTCTTGAGTGGCGGCGGTGCGGAGCTCCTGGAGGGTTCTGTCGTTGTCGATGAGAGGCGCCACTGTCTGGACATCTGGGGAAGTGGCGGTGTGTGTGACCAGGGACCGGACATGTGCAGCTGTTGTTGTACAGTCCTCTTCGTCATCAGGCGTGGGAAAGCTAACTGGGGCTTGGGAGAGGGAATCTGGTATGCACAGTTGCTTCCCGGCAAGCCACATGGCCTTAAAAATGTAGGGGGCAATCTTCTCCTTGAGGAGCTGGAGGCGAGGATTCTCAATGGCATCCAGCGTGTATGGTTCAGGATCGGCACTAGAGGGCGATGGTCCGTCATGAGGGTGAAGTGCAGTAGGCCAGATAGGTAAAGTCGACACTTGGCAATGGCCCAGGCAACTGCCAGCATTTCCAACTCAATTGTGGCGTAGAGGGTCTCGGTGTCAGTCAAAAATCTGGAGCCACACTGAACTAGCCGCCGCTGGCCTTGGCCAAGATCCTGAAGGAGGGCATATCCAACGCCGTAGAGACGGGAGGCATCTGTCTGGAGGACCACAGGTAAGGTCGGGTCGAAGGGTGCCAAGACTGGTGGTGAGAGTAGAGCTTTCTTGGCATTCCTGAACGCTTGATCGTGGTCCGGTGTCCATGTGAAGGAGCGCTTGGGGCTCATAAGGGGGCGTAGGGGCTGGGCTGTTGTTGATATGTCGGGGGTGACATCTGCCAGTTGGTTCACCAGGCCCATAAATGAACGAAGGTCAGTAAGGTTTGTTGGAGTAGGGAAGTCTCTGATGGCTCTGACCTTCTTGTCAGCTGAGATGTCCTCTGCTGAGATGGTGTAACCACAGAAGTTGACTTGATGGGCGGCGACCACAAATTTCTCTTTGTTCAGGGTTATGCCATGGGCACGACATCTGGTGAGCATCTGGTGGATCCGTTTCAGGTGGGCAGGGAGGTCATCGTCAAAAAGCAGGATGTCGTCTACAACTTTCACACAGTTGGAGACACCCTGCAAGGCCATGTCCCCACGGATACAGTATGCGTCCCCAGTTGCTGCAAAGCCCATCGGTCCGCAGCAGTGTTGGAAGCGGCCATAGGGCGTGATAAATGTGGTGAGGTGGCGGTCTTCCTCCGCAAGCTCCATCTGCCAGTATCCATGCAGTGCATCCACTGTGGTGAAGAATCTTGCTTGCTTGCAGGAGAGCAGTTCCTGGCGGCGCAAAGCCGGAGGCCCCGGAAATGTCCCTGCAAGGCATCTAATACCTCTGTCACGGAGAGGTGGGAGTCTGGGGGAATGGCGAGGGTGTGCTCCAAGAGACGTTGGACATCTTAAGATATACACGATCGTAGCTGGATGAGCAGTTTATGATGTGACATCCGGTGTAGGTCCATCATAACAGCAAAATCCTCAACTCGACGGCGCCATTGTCGGTAAACTTGATACGTGGCGTCAGCTTGGAGAGGAGGGGGGCTGGGGACTGTGGGCTTGCTCTTAAGAGAAGTAGTGGTGGTGTCAGACGGTGGAGAGGGTGTGAAGGGGTTGACAAGAGTTGATACTCGGGCCGGTGAAGGGCGAGTAGGCGATGTCTGAGGTTCAGATGGTTGAAGAGGCATGGAGAGGTCGCCAAGAGGTGATGTTTGGACAGGTGAGGGGTTAGCAGGTGATCTCTGGGGGGGCTGAGGATGTGTTGGGGCTGGTGGGCTTGTCCTCGTTGCCAACAATGTGAAGAGATCCATAAATTTGCGATTATCTTCTTGTCTTTGCTGTTCTAACTGACGACGTTGGGCTTGCTCTTCTATGCGTCTTGACTCGTCCTCTTGTCGTCTTCTTTGTTCCTCTTGTTGGTGGGAGACTTGTAAGTAGTGGATGAGATGAAGTATGTCTTGGCTTCCGTCCCGCGAAGCAGGAGTATCCGGCAGGTGTGGGGTGAGGGAAGGAGGTAGAGGTGGGGAAGTGCTTTCCTCATACTGTTCCTCATTCTCCCCGAGTAAATCCTGTTGGTCAGACATGTTGAGTGTGGTGTCCTTGCAGTCGGGAAGAGACGGAGAGGAGCTGGCAATACTCTAGTCATGTGCAAGTACTTGCGGGAATTTACAAAATGCAAGAGAATTTGCGGAAGATTTCTGGGAGTTGTGGCGGAGTGGTGGTGTGTGCGTTTGTGGCAAGATGGCGGGCCAGTCGGGCTGGGAGGGGGGCCGCGCTCAGTCACCCCAGAGGCATGGACTTGGAGGGGATATCCTAGTCGCTCTTCCCTGGGCTGGTGGTTAGGGGTTTGCTCTGCCACGCCAGAAACACAAGGAAAACGCAAAACACGGCACTAACACTGCACTGAGACACTAGAGCACTGTAAAATCCACTGTGGTAATCCCTGGGCAGGAAGCCGGTGAACTGTAAACTCCTTGACTGC
The DNA here is from genome assembly GCA_018397915.1 of Birgus latro. Classification (NCBI taxonomy): domain Eukaryota; kingdom Metazoa; phylum Arthropoda; class Malacostraca; order Decapoda; family Coenobitidae; genus Birgus; species Birgus latro. Next base: position 11,965 of record JAGKTI010015576.1, on the reverse strand, counting down.
AAAAGTCTTCCATTGGAGAACGGAGTAACTCACTGCGCCATGTGGGACTGGGACGAGGGTTAGAATGATGAGGAAGGTTCTTGAAACTCCGAGTAAGACGTGGAAGTATAATTAGTGGAATATTACAGGCTGACAAACTGGACACAACAGGCCGGCGCGCGGCCGGGAGGAAGTCCCGTGCTGATCTGATAGGCGGGACAAAGTTGCCAGATGCATGATTAATGGGACTTAACCTACTCGACACGCACTGTGGGTAATACATTGTAAATACAGACATGTAATATGTTATAAAGTAAATGAGGACCTTGTACATGGACAGACTATATAATATGTGGTTGCATAGCTTATTCAGTTCATGGAATCACGTATCTCACAATATCTAGGAAAGTATAGCAGTTAGGGATACAAATTAAAAACCGTTTTTATCAACAACTCTTTGTCTTGTGAATGAAACCATCCCTAGGTCTGCAAGTAGTCCCATTGATGAGTGCGGACGAGGAGAAGAGAGGTGTCTTCAGGCGGTGAAGTGGGGCTGTGTTCACACAGCAGTGCAGCTTAGGATGACTTAGGATGTGGAAGCCTAGAGCATGGCCAGCACTGGTAGCACTGACCAGGCTGTCAGTGTGGTGCGATTGTAACACAGGCTGGCCTTCCTTGAGAGACACTCACTTTTCTCACTCATTTCCTCCACTTTCCATAGTCACTGTCATATAGGTATGAATCATCACCCTGTACATGTGGTTCATCACTGCTTTTCCAGCCGTAACAGAGTGACACTATACCCCGTTTGTGTGTGGGACAACTGATACAGATACAATAAAAAGTGAGGAAATAAATGTTTACTTGGCGGAAAAATAAAACCTACACTTGTAGACAAAGAAGGCATGTACAAGCTAGATCCTATAATGAGGTCCCTGGTGGAAATATCTCTTCCCGCACCGACACAGGTTGGGTCAGACAGGAATTACACCTGACCTGCCTGGTGGTGTCCCCCCCTTTCACTCTTTAGAAATAAAATGGAGCCTTTGTACTGTCAATATGTCATTCCCTCTCTCTATCTTGACCACTGAAGATGGTGGCAGTGTCTACTGAAACTGTTTGGTAAATATGTTCTTTGTCTACAAGTGTGGGTTTTATTTTTCGTCTTTGATTATCATGCAAGAGTGATTCATCCAGCCAAATATTTATTTATTTTCCCATGACTGACTTCAAACTTTGTACTTTGTATTCACTTTGAGAGAAGAATTTAGGAATTATGCATTTTCCATAGTAACTTTTCCACAGGTTGCTTGTACTATGGCTGACTATGAGGTATACACTTGTACTGTACTTCTGTTTATGCTTGTGTGCACTTTTTTCTGTCGTGATGATACTATTTACCTTACTATTTATGTTTTACAGCACTTATAATATTTGCATTTCACATCACAATTGCAGCGCATATCACATATTTTCCAAACATATTTCAAGAGCACTAAAAATAAAGAAGTTCTACCCAAGAAAGTAATTTTCTAGAATTGCACACTGGGTTTTCTTCCATTTATGCTAGGGTGCCTCAAGATATTTACAACCTTTACTTTATATATTACCTTTGAAACCATTATCATCATTATCACTTATGAATAAAAAAAACACTTGAACATACTTATCCACTATTTACAATCTCCCACACACCTGTGCTTAGAACTCTAGCTCAAGGGGGTAGTCAAAAAAGCTGGAGGGAGAGGTAGAGGTGGGGGACAACGAAGGTGATGACTGACCTGATTCAGGGACTCCCTGGGGCGTTGCTGGCTGGCCATGCTGGCCACACAGACAACCTGCAGCCATAGTTTGCCCTATCCCCACATATAAAGGGCCAGGTTGTGGAGAAATGGCCCTTGAAGTGCTTGGTTGTGCTGATGGGGGTCATGGCAGAGAGAGATTGCACCACAATTGTCAAGAGTGTGGTGGTGAGACGCAACGGTGGCATTTACGGACTTAATGCCCGTCGCTTTCACCACCATCTCATTCACTTTTCACTGCTCAAGGGTCGTCCACCTCTTCCTCAGAAGTGAAGGCATCCCAGTCATAGGCCAGTCCCACTTCCTGAAGCATTGTGAGGGCCTTTTCCGACATGTCAGAGCAGGAAGGGGACGGAGCACATGACACGTTGCTCTCCATGTAATAACTTTCCTCTTTTCCAGACAAAGTTTGACCACTGTCAGATAAACTAGACAGTTTCATTTAGAGCACCCCTTATTGCACTGTCATTAAACCCTTTCTTTGTATCCACAGGCAGACGTTTGGGAGGGGTGGGTGATGCAAGGGAGCTGCCTGAGGGAGGAGGGACACAACTGGACAAGGATGATTCAGAAGACATCATTCCACACCTGGGCAAGTCACGAGATAGATTGAACCATGCATGCGTGAGCTGCTGGGGGTCCCCTCCCATCCTTGGGTACCAAGATGAAATGGCAGCCAAGTCAAATGGTGGTGGGAAGGAAAATGTGCTATATCCGCCACCCACCAGACCCTGGCCACCTGAACTGATGTGGCATATGCTGCTTCCCGGCGGGTGGGGATTAAATGGCTCTTCACCAGTAAGGGCCCACTCATTACTGCCGAGGGTGCCCTTGTCTCGGATGATAAAAAAATTGCTGACACTTTACTTTTTTTGTTTTCAGTCCAGTGTTCACGAGACACCAATGATATTACCTAAGAGCAGTGACAGATACACCATATTGTATTAGTTAACAGGTATATTAGCAGTACTGACATCAAAGATAAACTATGTATAATGAAGAGTAAAAAAACTTCTGGCCGGGACAATTTTTACCCTAAAAAAAAAAAAAAATAGTGGATGCAATATGTGATCCCCATACACAATTATTAATAAATCTCTACAGCAAGGAAATGTTCGGGAAGACTGGAGATTAATATCATAACTCCTGTATATTAAAAGGGCAGTAGAGATACATCAGTTAACTTTCTTCTCTCTCTCTCTCTCTCTCTCTCTCTCTCTCTCTCTCTCTCTCTCTCCTGCTTGTCATTCCTCATCGTTTACACGTCTGGGGTTCATAGGCAAAAAATAAAAAAATCGAAACTGCTTGACTTCTGTTGATTAGCTCAGCACAATCTCATTAGGACTTAACCCGAGGAATCCCATCGACGTATGGGTACGTTGCAATATTTTGTCACAGCTACACCCATCGACATACTGGTATGTAGTGCAATTGAAAGGGTCATAATTTGCACAATTTTCAAGTTTTATGGGTAATTTTTGGTAGGCATATGTGGGAGTCCTTCCTCTACCTGCTGTCAAGTGGGAATACTGCCTGGCCCCACCTAACCCCTCTCCCCCCCTCCTTCCACACTGGGCAATTCACCTGTTAGCAGTAAGCTGGCCAGTAAAGGTATGTTCCCCCACGGTCTCTCCAATGACGAAATTCACGGTGAAAGTTATTTCTGAGGTGGAGGACAAAGAAATCAAGAAGCTAGAGCAAGAAACAAACAGAAGTGATGAGGTGGTAATGTCATAAAGGAAGGTGCCATATGTGGATGTGTTTGGTGACTGAACAATGCTTCTATTGCCTATATAAATGTGTTAAAACCAATATAGTCTGTTACTACACATAAATTCGTACCAAATACATAAATAAATACGTAAATGAAAGTGGCTTGAATTAGTTAACCCTTCCATAGTTCGTTTTCTTTAGCCAGGTACCCTGAAAAGAAGGAAAATGTACGGTAGCATGACACCTGTATCAATATTTTTAAGCACAGGATCGCGACTTCTCTATGAATTTTCGATGTTTCTCACCAAAAGCGAAGGTTTGAGCCAATAAAAAAAAAAATCCAAAAATGCTCGGGATTTTGGGGTATCGTAGGTTGGAAATCGGTCGGGACGTGACGGGTTAATAGAGTAATCAGAGAGAGTAAAGAGGCTGTTTACTACTGAATTCAGAAGTTACACAAAGATGCTTTTATTCTATTTTATCGCCATGTGTTTGGACATCTTTTTGTTGTGCTATTCTTCCGTGTTCGCATAAAAGCTTTCTCTCTCTCTCTCTCTCTCTCTCTCTCTCTCTCTCTCTCTCTCTCTCTCTCTCTCTCTCAAATCCTTTCTCATATCTCTCATCTGGCTCCCTTCTCTAGTTTTCTGTCTTTCACTGATCGATACCCCCGATCCATGCTCTTTCGTTTCTTATCTCTTCTCTTTCATTCACATTTTTCTTCTCTCTCTCATTATTTTTCCACGGTTTGACTTTCTCAATTTTTTCCCTTTGTTCTACTTTCCTTCTCAATCTCAGCTTACCGTCACCTCCACATATTTTCTTTCTTAAATACATTTTCTTTCCACATGATGTACTATTGGTCACGAAAGTATCGGTGCACAATATGCACGAAACAATTAGGACCACAGAAAGAAAGTCACTGAAATATTAGTGTCCGGCCTACCACACGTTGGTAGCCCTGATGTCGGGAGGTGTCATATATCGCCAACCAACAATATCCTCCCGCAAACATATATCAAATGTTAGGTTTTTGTAAACAGGTATTGTTCATACACAATGAGACGTCGGTAATGTCATCAATCGCTCGAATGTTTTCGGTAGGCATCGGATCACCTGTGCACCGACACTTTTGTGACCCATAGTACTTTTTTTAACCTCTTATCATTTTCCACCTTTTCTCTTGCCTTTCTTTTAACATTCTCCCATCTTACATACTTTTTCTTTTCCCTTTGTTCCATGTAGCCTATCTTTTTACCCTCCACCTGACAAAGTCAGAGGAAGGTGTTGTTTTCACTGGGATCAATAGGGGTCCCTCCGTAGAGTTGGGCGGCTGGGCGGGCATTGATATTTCATTTCTGGACCAGAACTCAGAAAGTATTCACTATAGTCATGAAATTTCACATAGTTATTTGTCTTATAGTGAACTGATGCATCTTGACAGGTAGAATGCTGTGTCTTAAGTAGTTTTTTTTTTTAAATAATGAAAAAGTAAAAAAAAAAAAAATCCAGTGATTTTAATGTGACCTGTGCAAGGAAGCTGAAGGGCCCAAGTTATGTGTCCTCAAGGCCTTCTCCTTACGCCAGACTTTAAAAGAAAAGATTGGGGGGGGGGGGTCCGTTATGCGCCTGATTAGTTTAGCAGGGAGGTGGCTGGTATTTTTTTTTTTTTAGGTGTCCGACTCTGGGCATAGGCTTTACAGCCTGCTCCCAAGGGCCAGTAGTCCTCCTAGACTATATACCATACACCTCTATATGTCACCATGTATAGATGGAGAGTTGCAACGGAATAGCGTTGCCTATTTTTCAATTTTTTTAATGATTTTATTCACCTCTTCTTTAGTACGTTCTTCCTAACTATTCATTTATCAGCTCGTTACACGTCTGCCTTCCTTTATTTTAATTTCCGCTTTTCTCTCACGTTTAATTCTTCCTCCTATTCATTATTGCTTTCTTTTATAACGCATTATTCCTTGTTATGAATTTAGCTTTATTTATTTCTTGCTTTTGTGTGCAATTAATCCACTTGAAATAAGTGACGTCCGATAAGATTTAATCCTACTGCCCTCTGACAATTTAATCAACTAATAGCAGATCTATTGCAATGGAAGTTAAACGTAGGCTGCATCTGATCTCTCCACATCGAAAGACCTCTTACACTCTTTGATAACACTGCCAGATGGTACCCAGAATCAAGTACAGAACATGTTCCCTGGTTAAATACGCTCAACTGCAGAGTTCGTGTCCGGGTACCCGTCCCCGCTCCGGAGGGGCTCGGGGACGGGTATTATTTCCACTATGTTTGTCTTTTTGTTTGCTTGTTTGTTTGTACATCTGCCTGTCTGTCTGTGTGTCTGTTAACCTTACGCAAAAACTACTGGTGCTATTTTGACTGAAATTACAGGGATGATGGGCTATGTCGTGATCCCCTGAATAAATTTTGGGCCAAACTGGGCCAAGGCCTAAGCTGTAGGCCCAAAAAGTGTAAAAAAAAAAACGAGGACGGCTAAAAACCGTATTTTCGCCATTACTCCTTTCAAATTCGTCATGTCGACATGAAACCAAAACTTAAAGGTACACATCTTTCAAATCTGCATCCCATAACATGCCTCATTACAGCAGGGGGGTCACTCTCCCCAGTTAGTGGTAGGGGGGTCAATGTTAGGTGAGTCGGGCCTAAAATTTCACATGGAAATAAAATCGTCAATCTTCACCCGATTTACTTCATATTTGATATGTGTCATCTTTGACTAGAGATCCTGTTGCGTTTTTCGTCAGCAGTAAAATGACCGCCGGGGACGGATTTGCCGTGCCTTGGCACCGCTTCTTGTTCATTTCATATTATCCTTCTCTTTATTCATTCAGTCAGGTGGCATCTGTTTTAGTTTATGTTCACTTTCGCCTTTTTTGTTTTTTGCTCAGAGAGTTCCCTCAGGCTAAGGTGATTACCTGCAGCCTTCCTTACACCTTTCAGAAAGATATTACTAGTACATTAAGTATACTCGTCTGGAAGTAGCAAGAATAACACTTTCAAATATATCGTCTGACGAATGGAGTTAAACAACTTTTTATGACATTCACTAACCCATTGAATGTCCTTGCCTAAATTTACTTATAATCCAACCAACCTGTCTCTTTTTTTTTTTTTTTATTCTTGCTACCCTCGCACGACTATCTTCAGCTTGGAAAATCGCCGCTGCCATGTCTATCTTCATTCTGAGTCGTCCTTCTCTCCCTCTCTCAGTCTCCCCCCTCCTTTCATCTCCACCCTCCTCTTTCCCTCATTCTCCCTCCCTCCTTCCCTCCTTCATTTCTTCTCTCTCCATCTCAAACCCTTCGTGCCTCACCTCAAGTTCTTTCTCCCTCCATCCCTAACCCTTCCTTCCTTCCATACCCCCTAACCGTTCTCTCTCTTCCCTCCATCCTAATTTCTAGTCCTTCCCTCCACCCACCAGCCTCTCCTCTCCCTCCATTTCAACCCCTCCTCCTTCCCTTCCTCCCTCTTAGTCTCTTTCCTTCACCAATCCCTCCCTTTCGTTTCCTTCTCAGTCTTTCTCTTCTCTCTCTCCCAAGCTTTTTCCCTTCCTTCTCATCCAAGATTCCCTTCTCCGTCTTCCCCAGTTCCTCCTCCTCCTTCCCCCCACCCAGTCCCTTTACCCCTCCATCTCATTTCACCCTCCTCGCTGCCCCCTCTTGCTCGCTTCATCCTTCCTTCCCTCCCTCCCTTATTAGCTGATGGATGTTTGTGTGAGCCTGGATCTGCCCTGATTGGACGTGGGGAATTTCCTAGGTAGGGAGAGAGTAGTGGTGAGGGAAGAGGGAAGAAGTGAGGATTATTGAGGGTAAGACAAATGGGAATGAGGGAGAGAGTTACACGGATGAGTGTTAACTCAACAGGAGTTACAACCAGGGTAGAGAGAGAAAAGCATGAGGAAGGGTAAGAAATGGGCGGAAAGAGGAAGTGAAAGGGGTGGAAACTTGGAAAGCATGCAGAAGGAGAGAGAGTGGGGTTTTGAAAGGAGGGAAAGAGGGTGTAAGAGGGACGGGAGCATGTTAGAGGCGAGAGAGGGAATGATGAAGCAAGGAATATATGGGGAAGGGACTGGAAGGAATGGAGAAGGAGATTAATTCGATTTAATGAAAGTGGGGAGGCAGGGATGACAATGAAAGAGGAAGAAAGAGAGGGAGACGGGAGAGTGGAGAGGAAGCGGGGTGAAAGAGGAGGGGGAGAGATGAGGAAGGGGATCGAATGGGATGGTTGAAGGTCGCGAGAGGGATGAGGAAGGGAAGGGAATAAGAGGGATGGAGAAGAGAAGGAGTGGGAGTGAGAAGAGAGGCGATGGAGTCGGGGGGAGGATGAGAACAAAGGAGAGGGAATGAAGAGGAAAGGAAGGTTGACGAGGAAACGAAGAAATGGTCAGAGAAGGAGAAGTAGATTAGCTTTAATTTTCCCCCACCATCACATCCCTGCACTTCGTCTGGCACCCCATACCAGTTTCACTTTTCTCTCATAACCCTCACACCGTCTTTACTTTTCTCCTCTCTCTCTCTCGCTCTCTCTCTCTCTCTCTCTCTCTCTCTCTCTCTCTCTCTCTCTCTCTCTCTCTGCCCTTGCGTTCTTTTTCTTTTCCTCCAGCGTGCTCACTTTTCAGCTGCTGCCTCATCCCCACCAGAGCTTCCACGTCTCATTGCTGGATACTCCCAGGGACTACCAGGAAGAGCCAGTGTCACTGAGTTACAGATTTACCAGCTTACCTACTGAGGACCCGATTTAAATTTTCGTCATTCTCACATTCCCCTGGGAATGAGAGTATTCCCAGAGAGAACTTAAGTCATATTCACAAAGATTCGTTAGTTGAAAACTCTTATAAATACGTTAAGTTCCTTTACGATCTACAAGCCAAAATCATTGAATTGCTTGTTCAAGCTTTTATTTTTTATTTAGGTCCATAGCTATTAGGATTCTTTAGAAAATATGAATCAAATTGTTTTTGAGAGTTTTTAATTGAGAATTTTTGTGAAGACTTTAAAAATCTTCATAAATACAATGCGAAATTCATAATATGGCCTCTTTAACATCTTTTTTTCATTTGCCATTTTGTCTTTCTAGGGGCTCAAGAAACCGGAGAGTCTGGCAGTAAGCTTGGCTATTCTAGTTCTCTTCTTCCTAACACCAAACAATTTTATATTGATAATCGGAGTTCTCTGATAGTGAAAAGGCCAACACGGCCTGGATAACCAGCAGAATTTGTCATTATAGAGAATATGGAAGAAAATAATTTACCAAGATCAGTTCTCCATTGGCTTGTTTTCCTACAAAATGAAATCTCCAAAATGAAATTTTGTTACCGCCAGATGATTTTACCGCCTTAGGAGACCTTTTGTCAAAAAAGGATTTACATTTTCCAGTTACTCCTTCCATACAGCAGGATTTTTTTTTACTCCTATTGTTTTTACGGTCTAAGGATATCATTCTCTCCTACAAGGAGAGTATGTTTTCCTACGTTTGTGTGTTTGTTTGTCTGTTAGCAGGATTACAAAAAGAGAGATTTGGACCACATTTGATGGGTAGATAGCTCATGTCCCAGGGAACAATCACGTAACTTTTGGGACCGATCCGGATCGTATTACAGATTCTGGATCTGAAAAACATTTTTTGCGAAATCCTAACCACCGATGAGAAAACCTACCCCTTTATGAAGAGTAATTTGGAAATTACGTTGCCCTTGTCGAAGAGATACACTCCACTGTGTGCTTGAGAGATACATTATACTGATAGACTTTGATGCAGTCCCCTCTAACTACCTCTTTTCGTATGATGAAGACCTTTTAACCCCTGTAATGTGATGATGTCATTTCTGTTTAGTTCAAGAGGTCTTCCCGCCTCCCCACCAAAAAAAATATATATATATATATATGCCATCGTGCTAAAGGGATTAAATTTCAGTGTTTCTACCGCTAGATTACTATATTGCAATTAGGAGTGACCCTATTTACTCCTCCCTCCCTCTCTTTCACTCACACTGTTCCCATCATCCAACTTATGTCACCCACTCATTTACTCTTTCAAACCCACGTTCACACTTCTACAGCCGTTCGCCCCTCCTTTCCCACGCGTTCGTCTACTTTACATTTAATTTCACACTAATGCAACTCTCTCACACTCATTTCCTTTGCTATGCATTCTTTCTTAACACTTCACCCAGTCTCTCTCATTTACACCGAACACCAACAATAGCATTCAGCATGTTATAGAGACGACTGACGTGACTACATATGCATTTTATTAATACTCGTCTACTATTTAAAGATATGGAATTGCAACGTATTTGAAATACATGAGGAGAAGAAGCAGGCTGCAGACGACACCGACAACCCCAGCTCCCGAAGGACCACCGGGGGTGCACAGCCTACCCATAGCGGCTCTGGGCAGGAAAGGCCCACCTGTGCGACTCCCCGGAGCCCCTCTCGCTCCCAACTGACGCTATGCGGAGGTAGCAGTGAGAGGCACCTAGTCTCCGGGAGGAGTTCCAGTCGGCAGGTCAGGGGTGGAGTTGCCTAGACAACTCCACACAACTCCGCAGTATAGGCCACTAGCTGTACTGGGCAAAGGGGCAGAGTAGGCCATCATCCGCTCTCCAGTTGCTATCCCACTGCAGGAACCGCGGCACAGGCCATCAGCTCTGTCGGGACGAGGAAGAGTAGGCCATTGTCCGCTCCTCTCCTGCAGTCTCCCCCCAGAGTAGCGCCACGGTATAGGCCACTAGCTGTACTGGGTCCGAGGTAGGATAGGCCATCGTCCGTCCCTCTGCTGCCATCTCCTGTAGGAACCACGATATAGGCCACTAGCCGTGTCGGGCACGGGACAGAGCAGGCCATCGTCCGCTTCCCTCCTACAGGAGACTCTTTTCCCCTTCGTGGAGACAAGGTAGAGCGAGCCTCGACTCCCGTTTTCCCTGGGGTCCAACAGGACGGAGGAACCACCGCGCAGTGTTACAGGCATGGGGGAGGCAGAGAAAGCCCTCGTCCGCTCCTCACCCTCTGCTCCCAGGATAGCTCCCGAAAAAGAAGTCCCTTGCCTAACCCAACTTGTTTCCTGTGGTCGGGTGGGACGGTCTCCCTCTCCTCCAGGAGGTGAGTCCAGGGGAGACCCTTTCTTGGAGCCGTGGCAAGGCCCAACTCAGGGCCTTGGCTCTCTGCAGCCCCTCTCACGAGGGCAGCAACCATAGCAGCCGAGGCAGAGGTCCAGTAAGCAGAGTCCCCGGTGTCGAGTCCTAATGGTAACGCCCCCAGTCCAAGGTTGCTGTGAGGTGGCCTTGACGGCGCCGCCTCCCTCCCGCAGTTGCCGCAGCCCCACTCCTCCGGTGGCCCCAGAGTCCAGTATCTTGGGCCCCCATATTCTCAGGGGCCTAGCCAGGACTCCTGGGCGTGACCTGCCTGACATCAGAACCCCGTCCGGCACCTCCCGCAGCCGACACCAGGCCTCCCTCATGCCCTTTCTGGCCCCAGCCCCTATCCCCGAATCCCTGTGCTGGGCTTCCATGAAGGGCTAGCCTCAGCCTCACTCCTCCAGCCTGAGGTATCAGGAGTTGGCCCACCAGTGTATTACAAAGGGCCTAAATAGTGTGCAACTCGTGAACCAGCATAAATCACTAGACCGTGAATGTAACGCGAGTGTGTCTCTTACAGTGTATTAACTCAATGTATAAGACTGGATGAGCTTAAGTGTTCCTAAGTGAAGGTGTATGACATACAGAACACCGCCGCTTCCTTGTAAATGTTAAGTAGTATTCCCTCCCCAGTGTGACGAATAAGTGAAGTGCCCTAGTGGAACCTAATTCATTTTAACAGACGAGTGCCCTCCCTTGCATTGTATACGTTTCCCCCAGTGTATTGGCACATCTCACGTCTATCTATCTCACATACGAGTGTCTCCCTGGTGTACCGAAATACTTCAGTTCCCCCTCCCTTACCTGTGTGACGGAACTCGCGTGCTGTGGACCGTAATATACCTACACGTGTGATTTATTGAATCTATATGTGTTTGTAACAAGTGTCTGTGTCGTCCAGTGCTATACAACTGTTAGTAAATATAATAATTGTATTACCCCTACTATAGATACCAGTGTAACAACAGTGCCGTGAATAGTGTTCACATTACCATACTTTCCTACGGCCGGTAGAGAGACAGAATGTTCTTTAATTAAACCTACCACCTGCCCATCTCTGGCCAAACCAGAATCTATGTAAACGCGTATGTTTGTATCTGGGATTGAACTTTGAATATATGTTTGTGAATGGTTACTGCCTTGTTTTTGTGTCCTGTTCTTTCCCTAGAAATGCCGACCCGGTCTTGAAAAAGAACCAGCTGTAAGTCTGCGTATTCGAGGGAGTGAGGAGTCGACCCTCAGAAGCGCGACAGGAAAAATGCACCACCTCCCGCATACGCATCTGAGGAACAATATGTTGGCCCT
>JAGKTI010015575.1:0-20378 GCA_018397915.1 Birgus latro | reverse complement strand
GCTAGTAAAGTACTCTGATCTGTGGCGTAAGGTAGATCGTAACATGATGAATAAAATTATCTACTAACTGCGAATGCTGCCTCTCCATCTACTAATAATTGCTTCAGAGAGAGAGAGAGAGAGAGAGAGAGAGAGAGAGAGACGAGGTGAGTAATTCATTTTCTCTCATCCAGTTGTGTATTATCCACTATGAATGTATGGATTCAACACTAGGCCTCTATCTCAAAATAAATATGGAGAGAGCGAGCAGTCGCAATCCAAAGTTGTATTATGTAGGCAATAAACCCTGAGGGACCGGTATGCCTGGTCACGGAGTGTAGAAGTATGGTCGCTTGCTCTCTCTTCTAGCTTTTTAGGGCTGTCCCACTGGCATTATTATTATTTATTGTTTTTACCTTGCTGGTGTCGTAAAGTTTACCTAGTTCCTCACTTTCCTCCCCTCTCTGTTCGTTTGGTACAGTAGGTGTCTGTACCTTTGTTCTTAGGATGCCTTTGCCTCTTGCCTACGGAGGATCCCCACCCACTGATCGCTCTGGGTGCATGAGCGCATGGTCGCGTCTCTCTGGGTTAGGCTGAGAGGGTAATCTCAGCCATAGTTTTTTCCCTGGGTCTATTGTTCTTTGCTCGTCTTCTTTCTTCACACTTTCCTCAAGAGGGGGAGATAGTTATTTTGATGGACACCCCTGTCACTTCTCTCCCCTTCGTGAGGGAGGTGCACCTGATGACCGTATGAATGTTACCTGGACTGCCACCAGACTGACAGACGCCAGATTTGTACTCCGCTCGACGTACCTGCTGAGAATACCTACCTTGTTTTATTACATGCTCTTGGTTCAACTCCCATGTTTTCTCTCAGTACTTTAGTCATAAAGCAGGTGATTGATGGCTGTGGTGGTGAGGTGGAAAAGGTAATAAAAACTTGCGAAGGAAAACCTTGTAGTCAAAACTGTAAAATCGTCCAAGGTTAATGATTTGCTTAAACGGCGCAAGTTCCACTGTTTCGATGTCAAACCGAATATTCCACATTCGATGAATTCCTGCAAAGGTGTTACCACCTGCACGCACCTCATGTTTATGGCGGAGGACGACACCGTACATGAACTTCCTCAGTTGGTTATAGAAGTTTGGCCTATTACTAGATTCATGGAAGGAAAGTGGACGAGAGCCGCCACAGTTATCTTGACTTTGACAGTTTCTCTCTCTGCACATATTATAGTTGGCTGTGAAACTGTTAACGTGAGGCTATATATATCCCTACCCCTCTTCAGTGTTCACACTGTCAGCTGTATAGACATAATGAAAAGTTTTGTCGGGGTTCCCCAACAATGTGTTGCAAGTGTGCAGCTCAGGGTCATGATGCTGAACTCTGCATATCCGAGATTGTGTTGCTGTCATTGCAAAGGTACTCACTCCATTTCCACGAGAGATTGCCCCAAGTGGAAGGAGGAGAAAGAAGTCTGCACGGTGAAAGCTATAGGAGGCATCTCCTATTAAGAAGCTAGGAAGAAGTAAAGGTGTTATATGCAACTCCCTCACCAAATACAGTACCTCCTATGCTTTGGCAGTGATGTCTCGTCCTGTGTTGTGCTCTGGTGAGACACAGACTGACCCTGTCCCTGTTACTTATACCTCTCGCTCTGTGTCAACACCTCGGCCTCCTGTACTTTCCAGATTTCTCACTGACATCCCTGTCACTTCTTTATACACTCCGGCTGCTGAGGCATCCTAGACAGTACGGTCTAAATTGGAATCAGACAACTTACATGGCTTTAATCATACCATCCTTAAAAAACAATTCCATCCTCATGCGCATCCTGCTCCTGCAAGAACGAGGGAAAGAAGACTTTGCTCTTCCTCCAGGAAGCCTGAGAGCCCTATTAATGATGATCAAATGGAGCTTTCCATCAGTAAGCACCGGAATAGGTCCCCAGGTATTCACTCACCTGCTGGCAGGTGGCATAAAAAGACTAAGCATAGTAACTTACCTCATAAATCTTAAAACGTCACTTTTACCGTGTTATAATGGAACTGTACGACTCTTCGGAATATATTACATAATATAGCAATCGCGCCATTCATTCACAGACCAGACGTTATTTGTTTACAGGAAACGCGACTGGTCGATCACGCTGATCCTCCACAGTTCAAACATTACCACTGACGTAGAAGATATGATGGTCACGGAGTTGCCATATACACACACAAAAATATACACACCAAAAAACGGAACTGGTTCTGAATTTTATTCTGGAAACTATCGCGTGCAGAGATAAATTTAATAATACGTATTTGCTTATTTGCTCTCTCTACTGTCCACCACATGGCCCCACTGACGGTGGTGCTTTAAGTTCAATTTTTGACCACCTTCCAAGAAATAAGTTAGTTCTGGTCAACTTTAACACCAGTCACTATCAGTTAGGGCAGCGTGAGGACTTAGGGCCCTGAAGAACAAGACGACCTAACACTAATTTTATGCAAGAAAGAAGGAACCAAAGTCCAGGAGCCTGAAAGATTGTTACCTCCAAGGAAATGTAAGAACAAGATAACAGAGAGCCAAATTCATGTTCCGTTCATGCCGAGATGCCTGGACACATTGTATTTGGAAGACTGGAGATTATAGGAAGTAGGAAATACAGACAGGGGGACGGTGCCAGGGCTGACCTGTTCCATACATGAAGGACTGGGAGCAAAGATTAACTCTTGTATTAGAAAGTTGGACAGAAAAGGAACTATACTTTGTTGTTAGGCGAGTGCTAAGCGCCCACCGTAGTGGTGAAGGGATGCAAGCAGCGACCATTGAACCAGCGGTAGAAAGAAGACAAAAATGCAACAGTGCGGCGAAGAGACAGAGGTTTAAGGGAGCCAGTAATAGAAGGAGAGTTAATAAGAAGAAAAGCTTTTGACTCTACCTTGTTAACAAGAGCTGTACTGTATGTGGGGAGCCTCCTCAAACATGAGAGTTGTACTCTACACAGGGGAAAGAGAGAGAAAAAAAATGTATAAAGTCAACAACTGTGCGAAGGTAAAGAGGACATGAAGTCAGCTTAGCACGCCTAATTTCTTGAAAGCAGATTTTAAAAGAGAGGTGATATGATATTTCCAAGATTAATCCCGAGAGAATGAAACCAAAAGGATGTTTCGAGATGATTCAGAATTGAGTTGGATATTGTTAATAACTAGAGGATTCTCCTGTGGAAGATCTTGTTGGGTTGAAAGATGTATGAATTGAGTTTTTGATACATTAAAAACAACAAGATTATTTTTACCTTGATCAAAGATATGATCCACGGCAGACATTAGGTGTGCCATAGCCTCATCCCTTGTTTGTTGAGGTAACTGTTGGGATGGACACTGCAGGAACCGAATGGAAAGGCGATGGGTGGAGTCATCAGCATATGAGTGGATAGCGTTAGATGTACAGTTTAAAAGGTCACTGATGAATAGAAGGAAGAAAGTTATGATAGGACAGAGCCCTGAGGAACACCACAATCGATAACTCTCGGGAGAGGAACGATGGCCTTCTACAACAGCAGCTATAAAATGACCATAAAGGAAGCTAGAGATGAAGGCACATACAGAAGGATAGAAACAGTAAGTGGGCAAACTGGAAATTAAAAATTTACTCTAGACTCGATCGAAACCCTCTGAGAAGCCACGTGCAATGGCAAAGTTCTCACCAAAGTCCCAAAAGGAGGATGACAAGGAGTCTGAAGGGTAGGTGAGATTGCCAGTGAAGCAACCCTAGCGGAACCAGTACTAACGAGCTGAAAGTATGTTGTACTTTGAAAGATACTTAAGTTTTTTTTTTTTTTTTAAGAATAGGCTCAAAAATTTTTGAAATACAGGATGTGAAAGCAATGGGCGATACTGAGACTGTTGGGAATGGTCACCCTTCTTTGGGACTGGCTGAATAAGAGCAAACTTCCAGCAAGAAAGAATGGTACAAGTTGAAAGGCAAAGGCGAAAGAGTTTACCTAGGCAGGGTGTAAGCACAGTTATTAAGGGCAATAAGAGGGACCCCCATCAGGCCCTTAGACCTTGTCAGTACTGAGGCCAGTAAAGGCAGAAAATACATCAGTTGAAGAAATTTTAATATCAGCCATGAGGAAGTCAGAGGGGGAAAGTGATGGAGGAACAGCACTGGAATCATCTAAGGTGGAATTGGAGAAAAAAGCTTGAGCGAAGAGTTCTGCTTTATCAGTAGAAGAAATAGTTGCAGAGCCATCAGAGTGAAAAAAAAAAAAAAAGGAGGGAAGGATGATGAGGTAGAAGTGTAAGAAAGGTTTTTGGCAAGGTGCAAGAAGGAGCAGGAAGAAATTGGGTTGGAGAGTTCAGAGCATTTAGTACGAATTAAAGTATTTTAAGCAGAGCGAAGGACGGACTTAGCGTGATTCTGAGCAGAAACATAAAAGAGATAAGACTGATTCAGGGGTGGGGTGGGTTTGTTACCTTTTGTAGGCATTCTTCTTATTGTGGACAGCATTAGGACAAGCACGGTAAAACCAAGATTTTTCTTTTTTTTTTTTGCATTTGTCATAGGATAGGAGATAGGAATGTATGCTTCTCTGCCCGAGAGAATTCCTCCGCAATGCGCAAGACACACTCAGGTGGCTCTCGGCCATAGAGGCAATAAGCAGAAGGATTAGGTGTAAAGAAGACGTCAGGTATGTTGGAACATTCTCCAAGGCAGTCAAGGATACGGTTAGGGTGCTTTACAAGCTGTTCTAGGTCATTAATGTTAGAAAAGATGTAGGCTTGTTCACCAGGTGGAACAGAGAAACGAAAGGAGAGCAATGGAGAGTGGTGAATATTGAAATCGCCTACTATTGAGATTTCAGAGAAAGGAGAAATTGATTGGATGTTTCCATCTACGAAGTATGATAGCTGAAGAATAAGAGGATAAGTCAACAGCACGGATATATTTAGCCAGAGAATGACAGGATAGCTGAAGCCAGAGTCTAGAGAATTCTGAAGATTCAAGTTCAGGAACACGAAAGCAAGATATGTCGCTACACACATGTACACAACGACCACCTTTGGCTTTGAAATGAGTATAGTGAAAGTGGGAAGGTACAGAGATGGGTTTGCTATCAGTTGCTTCAGACAGCTGAGTCTCAGTGGGGAAAAGAAGATTAGTTTTAGAGGAGGAGAGGTGGTGTTCAACAGAGAGAAATTCAGAGTAAAAGCCGCAAGTGTTGCAGAAATGAAGAAGTGAGTCAGACAGTGGTTCCAGGCCTTTCGTTTGGTCGCAGCCGGGAGAAGGGCGGATGATGGGACTTTGATGATCTCCCTCTCTTACCTGGGGACTCTGAGGCTTGATAATAGGATTCCATTTTTGTTTATTTTTTAATAGGAAGTGTAGTGTGTAATGTTCATGTTGTTTGGTGTTGACAGTTAGAGGGACTTGTACTGGAGAACTTGCTGACCTGCTTTCTGTGTTACTGGCCTGCTGTCTGTGTTACTGGCCTGCTGTCTGTGTTACTGAAACACTGAAAAAGTTCAGCAAAGGGGGATGGTCAGGAGCTAGTTTCGAGGGCTGGTGAAACCGGAGCTCCAGCTCTCCCTTTCATCAGCTTTCCATCCATCTCGGGAGTACAACCCTGCTCGACTTGTGCTAAGGACTAGTCCCATTATCCAACGCCAATGCAATGACTGTCTAATGAACGTTAGCTGAGTGACTGACTCATGTAAATGATCGTACTGGGAACTTTTTGGCCTTTGACTTGGCTTTGGCCTCCGCAGGTATACTGTACATCAAAAGTTTTCGTGGGACCCTCATGGAAACTCCTTAGCAAGTGATAATTTACCCGTCTGTCATTCTCTTACACAGGACCATTTTTCGGCCCTCCACTTCCAAAATTTTAAGAAAGCAGAATGGGGATCCTTCTCAAGGATCGCCGATTTAGATATATCTTGGGACACCACAGATGTAACAGTCCAGTATCTGAATGATTTCATATTACATGCAGCAGACGCTGCTGTTTCCAATACTTCTCCCGTTCATGCATCAAATAGAGCTCATTGGTGGACTTCGAACTGCTGGCACACATTAATGAAACACAGTACGAGTTGCAGGGTTTTTTTTTACAATCAGCCTACTGCAAAAAACTGTAATGCATTTAAACACATATGAGCTGAGGCGAGAAAAATAATTATACGGGCTAAATGTGACTCCTGGAGTTTTTTGCGTCCACAGTGAATCGCTTTACCCGACTCAGTAAAGTCTGGTCCACTATTAAACTGCTAAATAAAAAACGACCTGATATCCCTGAGACCATTATGTAGGTGGATAACATCATCTATGACGATCCTGTGGATTTAACTAACATCCTCGCCAAGAGTTTTTCTCATGGAAGTAGCTCAGCCACATACGACCGGTGTTTGCAAGCCAACAAATACTCAGCTGAGTTACAAGTGTTGGACTTTATCACAGAGACATAGAACTCCTCCTTGCCCTAAAATCCTGTAAAGACTCCAGTCCTGGACCGGATGCCATTGCATAGGGCATTAACATCAGGACAACTTGATAAAGCTGTTTGCAGTCTAAAATGAGCTTTGTGCATCATGAATTTCCCAAGCTAGTGGCACTTTGCGCATATCATACCTTTACCCAAGGAGGGGTTGCCTTATGAATCCCACTTCGTCGTATTATGTTGACTTCTTGTCCATATAAGGTCATGAAACGAAGCTTTAACAGTAGGCTTGTTTTGTTTAAGAGTCGAAAAATCGTTAATTGTTCGACAATGTAACATCCGTATATGCAGCACTGCATTAGCAAATAAATAAATTTGGAGGACGGGCGAGGAAGATGCAAGGAAGGAGTTGCTTTGCTGATGAATGAAGTGTAGCAGATTGGAATGAGAGATTATGAACGTGTCAGCTCGAGATGTATGTGTCTAGTTCAAGTCTTAGAAGGTGGAAGTGGCGGTGATTGTAACGAATCCACCGTGTAAGGACAGGAGTGAGACAGAGAAAGGCAGGCATGGGGATGAGCTGGATGAAGTAGTAGGAGAAATGCCCAGGGGTTATAAAGTGAGTGTAATGGGCGATAAAAATGGTGGGCTAGGCACTGGTCCCGTGAATGGTATAATGGGTATATAACAATGGAATATCAAGAGAGAATGATAATGGGAAGCGACTGAAGGACATGTGTCAGGGAAGGAGGTTATGCATGTGTAATTCTTACCTTAAACACAAAGATGCACGTAAATATACGTGGTATAAAAGAAATGGAGATCATGTTGAAAGGTGCATGATTGATTACGTGCTCGTAGAGGAATCGATGCTGGGTAGCGTTGCTGATACGAGGGCAGTGAGAGGAAGCTGTGGAGGTTTGTCAGGTCATATGATGGAGGTATGCAAGATCAAGCTGAGAGGAGTGAGGTGGGCCAAGAGAGAGAGGAACTGTCAGGGAGAGAGACTGAAAGGCGAGGAACTGAGGATCAAAGAAATGGCAAATGAATACAAGGTTAAAGAAGAGGAGGAGTTAGAATCAGTGAACGGAATGAAATGGATCTAGACAGCCTGTGGAATGCATATAGGGATCGCTTGGTTAGAAATGCTAAAGCGGTGTGTGGTGTGGCAAGAGTAACAACAAAGAAGGAAGGTACGGCGTGGTTGGATGAAGAGGTTGAGAGAACATCGGAGGAAAAGTGGAAGAAAAGGCTAGAACAGATAGAACACAGGGTTAATTTGAAATAAGAAATGAATATACTGAGATCAAGAAGCACGTAAAGAGACTAGTGAGGATGAGGAAGGAGGTAAATGATGATCTAGGAAGAAAAATGAATGCAAATTACTCTGGAAATAGGAAGTTATTCTGGAAAGGGGAGTGGTAATGTAGAAGTGACAGTGAAAAGAAATGTGAAAGTGTGAAGGATGCAGGTGGTAGAGTATTAAGCCATGGGGAAGAAGTAAGGCTCAGATAGAAAGAATATTTTGAAAGTCTGATGAATGGGAATGGAGAGAGCAAAGTGGTTGTTAGCATGATTTGTTTTGAGGGTGTACAGAGATGGAATGCAGTACCAGGAAACGTGATAATCGCAGAGGTGAAGAACTCTGTGAAGCGGCTGAAAAATGGGAAAGCAGCTGGGGTTGATGAGGTGAATGCAGACATGATTAATTGTAGTGGAAAGGGCGGAATGAACTGCTTGTTGGAGATATGCAGGAAGGCATGGATGAGTGAAACTGTGCCATTAGAGTGGAAAAAGGCAGTGACTGTACCCGTGTACAAAAATAAAGGTGAGTGAAGTGAGTGCAAGAATTATCGAGGCATTAGTCTTTTGAGTTTGGTACAGATGTTATATGGAAGAATTATTATAGAGAAGGTAAGAGATATCAGAAGGCCTAATGACTGACGAACAGGGTGACTTTAGGGGTGGCAGAAGATGTGTGGATCAAATATTTGCAGTAAGACAGATAGTGGAGAAGGTGTGTGAGAAGGACTAAAAGATGTTTATGTCATTTATGGATCTGGAACAAGCATACGACAGAGTAAACTGAGGTGGATTGTAGAAGGTTTTGCACATGTAAGGTGTAGATGGTAAGCTGCTAGGTGCTGTCGAGAGTTTTTTTTGATGGTAGTGAGGCATGTGTAAGGGTAAATTGGCATCTAAGTGATTGGTTCACGATCAATGTGGGGGTGCGACAAGGTAGAGTGATGTCCTCAAAGTTGTTCAATATGCATATGGATAGTGGGGTGAGAGAAGTCAAAAACACGAGTAATGGAGAGAGGGATGACGTTGTTAATAAATGGTGATGGATGGAATATCTCAAATTTCTTGTATGCTGACGATTCAGTGGTACTTGCGAATACGGGCAAAAGCTTGGTAAACTAGTGGAGAGTTTTGTAGATGTCTGTGAACGCCGTGCCTTGAGAGTAAATGTAGAAAAGGGTAAAACGATGGTTATTGAGAGAGAAGGTGACTCCCAGTTCGATGTTACAGTGAATGGAGAGAGACTGGAGTTGGTGAGGGTCCAAATACCTGGGTACAGCGATAGAAAAAAAAAATGTGCCAAAGAAGTGGAAAGTAAAGTGACACAAGGAAAGAAAGTAGCTGGTGCTATGAAGCCCTTAATAAAAAAACAGAGGCGCTTGAGTGTTGCAGCTGAGCTAGACTTATATGAAGAAGAGTTAGTGCCAACTTTAACAATGTGACACTATGATGTGGTATGAAAATGAAAAGTCAAGAGTAGGAGCAACGGAGATGGGACTGCTGAGGAATGTATTTGAAGTGCAGAGAGTGGATAGGATACGGAATAATGTAATTCGTGAAGGATGCGGAATGAGGAAGTCTGTGGACGCCAGAATCAAAGAAAGTGTACCGAAATGGTTTGGTCATGTGGAGAAAATGGATGTCAATAGAGTGGTGAAAAAGGTATATCTGAACGAATCTGAAGGAGGAAAGAGGCGAGGTAGGCCAAGAAGATGGAGGGATATGGTGGAACTGTGTGAGGAAAAGAGGTATAGAAGCTGGTGAGGCTAAGGGACTGACAAGAGACCGAGCTGGCTGGATAAATTTTGTGCGGAGAAGTTCATAACCAGGGATTTGGCACCCCTTTTTAACGTGACGGCATTCGGACTGACTCTATCAGATAGGTATATGTGAAGCTACAGAACGTGGTGACTTTTTTTTTTTTATCCTATCTGATGGAGCCACGATTCTGGGGGCTTGAATGTTGAGTGAATGGAAGCGGGTCCCATTGAATCGGGCAAACTTAGGCTGTGTGGACGTTGCTACTCCTCACCCTGCCCTAAAGTGGGAAAGGAGGTCTGGGTGATAATGATGATGATGATGAGGATGAGGATTGTATTTCAGTGACATTTACCATTCAGGAATTCATGACAGGGGTGTTCTTGGACATCCACAAAGCCTAGGCATGACGTGGTTGTGACACGGTATACTAATGAAGCTCTATGTTTATGGTTGAAGAGGTAATTTGCCTACGTTTATTTCAGAATTTTTTAGGGACAGAGCTTCCTGTGTTAAATTGTCCCGTAATGCAACATCGGATATTTTTATTCAAGAAAAAGCGATGCTTCATGGAAGTTTGTTTAGTTCTACTTTGGTTAGTAAGATCAGCAATGATAATTTGACATCAGCTCCCACCTCAAGGCAACTTAAATACTTACACTATGCTGAGAATGCACAGTTTAAGGCTGGGCAGATTCATGCAGCCCTTGATTCCATTTACCAATGGGCCTTTGCAGTGGAAATTTAAGTTTTCTGTCCCTAAGTGCGCCACTGTAATTTTTGTCACCCATTTTGTCTGTGACTTGAATTTAACTAGATAAGCAAACAATCCCTTTTCAGAAATCTGACAGAGGTTTAAATTTAAACTTTCATGTAAATTATTTGCTTGCTCTTTGTAATAAAAATTACATGTCCTTAACACACGAATGGGTACTACTCGGGTGGCCAACAGAAAATCTTTATTAATGGCGTAGAAGTTCCTAAATAGATCTAAGATGGACAATGGTTCACAGGTGTATGGGTCGGCATCTGATGCCATGTTGAGGAGGTTGCATGTGTTTCAGAATGTCTCGGAGACTTGTGGTGTACGGGTATAGAAGTGGAGACGAAAGTACCTCTTCCCCGTATCCGTACCACCGGGTTTATCATACTGGATGAGAACTTTTTTTTTTTTTTTTTTTATGTGTCCGACTCTGGGCATAGGCTTCACAGCCTGCTATCAAGGCCCAGTCGTCCTCCTACAATCTACATGTCACCACTTCGGCGCTTAACACCCACCGTCCATATTGAATACATGCTAGGGCTGTCTCATACAGGACTGGTGTATTGGTATTAGCGGGGTCATTTTTACGACATGTCGGCGGGTCTTCTGGTAGATCAGTAAAGCCTGATTTAATGAAATTCAAATCCTTAAACTGTTCCCTGCATCAACGAGGATTCGAACCCGGGTCCCACGGGACCGCAAGCCAACTCTCTACCGATCGAGCTACCGCCTCATTGTGAAATCTGTAATCTGGTCTGACCTACCCCCCCACCCCCAACCAACACCACCATCTTTTGAGGGGGAGTTCATCGGCCATGCCACATGCTATTCGCCTCCACATGCTGACTCAGGAGCTTGGTGTTGACCTCAGTCACTTTGGCGAGTTGGTGTTTTAAAATGTAGCACCTTGGGAGCCACCCAAATTTGCTGTTGCTGTTTCATGACTCCCAGTACAGAGGACCAAGGCAGCAGAGGTGGAGGTCCACCATTTATTTGGTAACGTCACCAGGGATTATCCACCAATTGTACACTGATGGCTCTAAGCCAGGTGAATGAATGGATGCTGGTGTGTACTCGATGGAATGTGTTCTCAAGTTTTGGCTGCCAACTAACGAGTCTGTGTTTACATCTGACTTGTTTGCCATTGACAGAGCCATAGATTATTCTCAAAATTACAGGTATTACTCATTTGTTATATTTTCATCGTCCATATCAGCCCTTCAGGTTATTCCTTCTTGCACTTCAGATTCTAATGAGATCCAAGACCGCATCATTAACAATATGCATTCATGCAGCAAGTCGTTCACGCTGATCTGGGTGCATGATCATTCTCGGCGGAAGCATACAAAGCGACACAGCGTCAACAGCTTGGGGCCCTAGTTCTCGGCATTTCATTTTGGACCTGAATATTGTATATACCGTATAAAGAGAGACAGACAGACAGACAGAATAATCACAGGCTGACAGGTGTCTATCCTGTTAAACAGGAAAAATCATCTTGTCCAGCAGTAGCATCCAGCCCACAACGCTTTTCACAGCCATTACCTATCATAACCAGGCAGGGCCTTGCATACCCACCCTTTCCGTTGGCTCCTAGTACCTCGGCGAGCTGGGATCATGTATCCCACTGTAACAGAAGCTGCCTTATCAGAGTAAGCCGGTTATCACATTAAACGACTTCTCAAATGACATTAAGTGCACTCACGTCAGTTCGTGAATGCTACTCATTTCTTTTTTTATCACCAATCCTTTCAGTAGGTCTCACATCACGGCAATTTAAAAGCTTCTTGTAGCACTACAGTCACCAATATTTTTAAGCCCATTAGTCATGCTGCTTCTCACTCATCTGTTACCACTCGCATCAAATGCTTTCCTGAATATGAGTCACCAAAAAAAAATGACTTTATGCGATGAACACCAATTACTTTCCCTGTGACCCTTGGCCCCACCAGCCGAAGATCAGGTCAATAGGTGCAGTGAAGAAGAAAATTACTACCTGGCTATACAGGACGCCATTCTGAGTCGGTCCCTGGAGATGACATTCTTCTGGTTCTGACGACACCACATCCTAAGTCTATACTTGTATACTTCAGTAACTGCCAACTTAATTCTTGCCTCTCTCTCTCTCTCTCTCTCTCTATATATATATATATGTAATCACAAATAACACATACGATATGTTAACAGTTGAAATTATTAACCGTAGATAGGAAGACCTGTGCCATATGGATACACGGCTAGGGTGTGTTTAAGTTTCGCGGTTAATGGTGTCCAGAATAATGGGTAATGGGCAACTTTTTTCTCTACATCAACCAGTCCTGAGCCATCCTATTCTGTTTCTGCCCACAGGCTCAAGTTTCCGCCATTGCCGACTCTTTGGTGAGTACCTGTGTATCCAATTGGCACATGTCTTCCTGTAGCATATAATTTTTGTAAAAAAAAAAAAAAGAGAGAGAGAGAGAGAGGAGGGCCATTCTGGTCAAGGTCGAAGACTTGAACGGTCAGTTTGAGTGTTTTAGGCGCAATATGACCATGTACATGCGTGTAACATGTCCCACTATATGCAGTATAGAGTAGGATATATGGTTTTCTTTGTTTTTAGTGTATTTGTGTAGGTAATGGACGCAAAACGAGTTAGGTAGCTGTCCCACACAGAAGTCGCAGAATATTCTGAAGCTGAAGTATTTCAAGAGGACTGTTGATATCACATTAGAACCCCTGAGTGACACAGAAACCCTTGATTGTTAGTGTGGGTGATGGGAAATTGACCCAGTGTATCAGTGACCATGTAATGGGGTGGTTTTAGGGGTCAGTGGTGGCCGGAATAATGGGCAATTGGGAATTGTTATTTACAGGTGTGTAGTCATGGGCGCCAAACGAACAAGATACCTGTCAGACGAAGAGCTGGCAGAGTATCTGAAGTTGGAGGAATTCAACAGGACTGTTGACACCACACTGGAACCCCAGAGTGACACAGAAACCCGTGATGTTAGTTAGTGTGGGTGATGTGACACTGACTGAGTGTACCAGTGGCCGTAGTGGTGGTGTGACGGCCGTCATTACACCACACACGGACCCACAACACGAGCCTGACACATTGATTGGGTGCTTTGAGGGTAGCGGTGTATATACAGTATTTATTACCTGTTTCCATTTATGCCAGGCACCAAGTTTTCTGTGGAACCCAGGGTTGGCAGGCCGACTGTGTGATATTTAGGTATTAGAATTATAGGTTAAGGTAGGTTTTTTGCTCACTTCCAAGTATGTGCGTCTCAGGAAGAGAATAAGTCAGTACTACTTTTTTCCTTCACTATTTGTTTTCAAGTAACTTATGAATGTATTTATTTTAGCTCAGTTTTATTAATTCCTAGTCATCTGGTCTCCGCAGGAGTTATATTTGTATTTCAACTCCATTCCTTTTGAATAAAACATCTTTGTATATTTATTTATCTTTTTTTCGGTGTATTTCAATTGGCACAGGTCTTCCTATCCCGAGGTCAGAAGGGACGTCTTCCTTTCTAGGGTTAAGAAATCCATCAGTCTATCTAAGGCCAGCTGCCTTAATCCCATAAGGTGTGGCCACACACAAATAGCCACAATGTCTCCCAGTCCTCTGCCATGTGGCTGTCCTCCCTCTACCTCAAAACTACGATTCTTATAATTATATTCCTCCACTTCTAATCAAATCATCCTTGGCAATGTGGCTTCTCCCTCTAGCTCAAACCCATCTTTCTTACACATCTCTCCACTTCTCCCCATATCATCCTTAATCTCCCTATACCCCTCATCGCCCTGCACCCCAGTCATATACACGCTTCTCGTCAATTTCTCAGTATCCATCCTCTCCACATGACCGGTCTCCTGTCTCTCCTTGTGTTAAAATAATTTCAGACTGTTTCTTTTAATGCTTCAAGCACAGCTAAGTCAGTGCCACAATGCTCCTTTACTTCATCGTTTATCAGTCTGAGAGAGAAGGAGGAGGAGATCGAGGATTTTGGGGTGCTGGTGTTATCGTTCATTATCAAGAGCATTGGCATCGATTTTGTGACTGTTAGAATCCCGTTTGAACTCTTTTCATAGTCGCGTCTTGGCTAGTAGTGAATTCCTGTTAACGCCAGACGATTTTATTCAGCTGAGAGTGAGTCAAAGGAGCCCGAGAGTGTTAATACTGTCTTCATGAACCCTTCCCCCTCGTTTGATGTGGATATGCTAACGAGAGTATATATTTTTGGTAGTCATATTGCCGTTGTTTGTTATTACCGCGAAAATGGTGGTCTTTATTACTGTTACTCATCTTCCGTTATAATGATTTTTTTTTTATGGTCGTTAAGTTTCGAGTCTTCCTGTGTTTATTATCATATTTTTTTTTCTAGTAGTTATGTTGCTGTTAATTGTCTTTTATCATTGGATCCTTTTTTTTCTGTTTTTTAGGTTGATGTAGCTTATAATGATTGTTTTGGTGCTGTTGGAAGCCTGAGTTTTACAAGTAGGCTTCCTACATTCTGTAGTTCGGGAAGTGTTGTAAAATCGCCATCAGTAAGACCTTCGTCGTCGTCGTCGTCCTCCTCCTCCACACTGTGTGTACATACGCCCCGCCAGCGCGTCGTACCAGTACATAATGTCATGTCTTAGGTATCTATTTGTTTGATTACTTATTTTACTTTATCACTTTCTCACTTTTTCCTGCCAACTGGAGGGTTCGGAGGCAGGGGAAGCCTTCATGCTTTACTATCCTTATCCTTCAGCATGTAGAATTAGATCTCAAAGTCATAGTCTACTCTGTAACAAGCAGCCTCGAAAAGACCATAAGGTCTGTTGCTGTTTGCTTTCCTTTGTATGTAACTCCATATACTCCTTTTCAATAACCCACTGTTACCGCTCCCACTCTTGCCATGTGTCCCTTCAAAGGGTCGAAGCTTCGCTTCTGTAAGATATTGTAGGGATCACACACTGTCATGCTGCGAGTTTTTTAAATTTTACTTCCATGCTCACTTCACTGTTTATTTCCACTGCTTTCAGTGATCCTAAAAAAATATTGCCATCACGATTAACGAGACCCTACAAAGCAGACTGTGTATCAAAATAAACTCTGCTTCTGCAGCACTTTCGTCTTCCGTACCAAGTTTTGTAGCTGGAATGGGAGAGCTACGATCAGTAGTGGTTGGATGTAGATCAAGAGGAATAAATGTGTATTAAAGACATAATGTGCAAGAATACACAATAACAGCTGGAACGTGCACATATCTATGAATCTGCAAGATATAGGAATGCATTTGATTAACTACTTTATGGGAAAAGTCGGTTAGATCTATGGAGTAAAAGTTTTCTCATACACCAGGACGCCCATGCCCATGTAGTCCATCCATCCTCAAGCCAACAGACCGCCGTAACTCACGTCCCATCACCACCATCGTCATGCATTAGCCATCTCGAGGACAAAAGCCTTGTCCAACTTACTTCACTCTGACATAATTATTAACAGTTAGTCTTTTCCATCGTTGGATAACAGCTTCGCATCATTCATAGGCTCACCACTCTGTTTTCTGAAAACAGTTTACTACAGTTCAGCAATTCTTCCGTATCTGGGATAACAGTTATTTTAACCATCCTACTTGAGTCAAACGATGTATATGTCTTGTGGTTATGATAATTTCTGCATCTATTTTATTTTTTCATATACAAGAATGTATTTTCTTACCTCTCCATGTGACAGATAATTTTAACCACAGTTTTTCTCTCATGCTATAGAATTAGGAACAATATGTAAATAATGGACGAACATGCTGATTATATTCTTCTTTTTCAAACTATTTATCCTGTTTAACTACTTGTCTCCGAAAGGCTTCTTGTCTGACAGGCAGTCAAACCAAAAACATATCAAAACTATGTCCTCAGGCTGAATGGGTAAAAAGAAACACTTCCCATCCCATTCAGGCCAAGGGGTCTCTCCTCAGGTGGGAGAAAAAACTGCCTGGAGTTAACCCTTATGGCTCCAGCAGTGTGTGTTCTATATTCCAGGTCATTAGTACAGCAGATATAGGATAAATGGGGTGTTTTTATTACCCATTTTGACCTACTCATAAATAGGCAAACATGTCTAAGTTGTAGTTGCACAATCTTCAATCATTCCACTGACTTTTAAAAGAAGCTGGTGGTTTGCAAGTCGTCCAGGGCCAGAGTAAGAGCTAGTTGACATTTGGCTGGTTGGGCCCACTCGCTGCCCGGTTGGGTGGGGGAAGTGAAGGGGAAAGCTGGGAGAAATAAGGCAATATCCTCATTCCATGGTGGCCAGAGAGTAAGTAAGAGATGCATCATCTATAGTCAGGCATGAGGAGACCCATGTGGCCAACTCATCGAACATAATCAATATTTTGGCAGGAATAACTGGGTAGGCAGTAAGTGGGCACAAGTCAGGTCGCCCAGGCAAAAGGCAGCACTACAAGTGGCAGTCATGCCACATGCAGGAAAATTTTGGCAGGTAACTTCCCTGCTTTATAACACTAAACAACAATTTATTCACTTATTTTTCAATCATAAGAACCTGTTCCACCATTTTGGTAAAATCACAAGCGCAACACAGCACTAAACATGCCATGCGAACACAGTACTAAACGAGATGACCACACAACGTTTTCCATATAATTTTTGCATTTTCTCACACTAACATATCCCTTACTAACATCCCTTACTACTACAACTGAACCTACAAGGTAATGATGTAACATAATTACACAGAGTTGTGAAGTGAGAGGAAAATACTGTGGCCCTTGACTTCATAAAAAAGTCACATACATGCTCATTTTCTACTACTTATTACGAGTTATGCACATGCAAGGTAATTTTCTGTCTCTGTAAGTGCTTATATTTGAATTTATAAAAATACAACAATCCAGAATATTTTTGTCACAAGTGTCACTTTCACCTTTGCTATTCTACAGCGCACTTCATTGTCACTTACATTGTCTCCTTTTTCATCATTATGCTAATTACTTATTTTCTAACCTACTAAATAGGGTATTTACTGATATGTACATTACTTTCCAAACCGTTTGGAGGTGTGGTATGCTCGCGAGCACTCTCAAAGCATCATTTCACTTGTGTGTAGCACATTGGACTGTGACTCACCATTGTCTCCATATACACTAATACAATATTTCTTTATTTCTGTAAATAGTAAACCAAGGTATTTACATATATTCACATCTTTTCTGATGCTTGGAAGCATTCAGAAGTGAGGAAGGAATGGAAGCACTCTCCCATACACAGGTCGAATATGTACTCAGCACAGTCACACATGCGCCAGTTGTAGCACTTGTTCTCCCCATTTTCACCCCCTCTCATTGGAGTTGTCCGTGGTGTCACAGGTGGCAAGTGGTGACACTTGGCTGGCTGCGTCCGCGTGATGCCCAATTGGGTTGGGGAAGTAAAGGGTGATAGTTGGGAGAAATATGGCAACATCCTCACACCATGGTGGCCAGTGGGTGACCGAGTGATTCATCGTCTTCAGTCAGGCTTGGGGAGACCCATGTGACCAACTCATCGAGCATGATCAATAGTTAGGCGTGAATAACTGAGTGTGAACAATATGAAATTTCACATGGCCTTCAGGACGTACAGTCACAGCCTCCTTCGTAGTCCTTCCAGAATTGCTGGTGTAGTCTTAGGTTTAACCAAATATAATACAAATCTATGTCCTCAGGATAAAGGGATGACATACCGAAAATTCCTACTTATATGACTATTCCACATCCAACATCCTCTGTTAACTTTTCTTATATTGTCTAATGTTCTTACTATAAAATATGATTTTCTAAATATCATTTGGATTTTCTAGCCATTATCTTCAGAGTTATAGCTAAGTTATCATGATATTACTAGTGTTTACTTAGGTTAGTTCAACAATCACATTTATATACAAGAGAAAAGAAGTATTAAAAGCAATACTAAAACAAGCTGTTCAGTAGAAAATATTCTTTTTAAAAAATATGTTCTGGCATTCATTATATTATCTTATTCGTTACTAAGAATGCTTCACTCAGTTTCCACTTTAGCATCCAAGATCTAAGCGTTGCCATTTCTGTGCCTACCACATTCCCCAACTTGCCATGCTTGGGCTTATTTGCATTATAATATTTACTTTGTAAAATTGATGCATACACAAGTGCAGTATACCAAAAAATTACATGTAAGGAAAGTGTAAACTGACCCATCTATAAGTGGACTGTGTGCCAGCAGTGCATGAGCTGCCTTGAGACGGTCCTGGTGTGAGGCCTGAGGAGACACCCGCACTGGCAGAGGACTGGCACCGCACGTCACCACAGCAGCTGCACCCACCACCACCACCACCACCACCAGGGACATTATGGCTGGAGAGACACACAGGTACAGAATTACACTTACGGTACTACTTTACTGCTATTACACTGTACAAGAGAAGCAGAATATAAAAGCTCCACAAAATGGCACCTTTATATTTCTATACTTAAATACTTAAACTAGACCAACTGCCATCAACAAACTCCCACCATATTGGGTTGGCGGTCTATACCTGCAAAAGAAACAAGCTGAAGGCTGATGACTTAGTCCCCTTGGGGCAATGGAGTCCAGAGCTAAAGACGTTAAGTAAAAGTCAGTACTTCATACAGGCTATGACAGAGCTTCAGATGTGACTCGTCTTCTTACCAGAGAGCAGCTAAATTTTCTTCGAAGAATGTGTGTGTGTGTGTGTGTGTGTGTGTGTGTGTGTGTGTGTGTGTGTCAGGAGAAGGGAAGAATGAGAGACAAAGTTATTATTGGTGTCGGCATGTAAGAAAAAAAGAATAAGGCTCTTCCTGCCATATCCCGTGCCAGTATTTATTTTTATTCCTTTCCTTAATACCCAGGGCGTTTCTAGGGGCAACAAAATTTGATTAGTAATTGTATTTGATATCTTCTAAACCACATCTATCAGCCTTTCATTATACATCAATATCCTTTGTCTGCTTTATTTCCTCTTGTGACATTTCATGGCTGTTCGTTAGTACTTTCCTTACAGAAACAGCTTTGCAGATTTAATAAATCTGAACCAACTTTTTTTTTATGACTCAACTTACTTTCTGCATTTATAGAGCGGTTTATTTATTCCTGTGTGAATAGCTGACAGATGTGACTGGGATCACCACATGAAGTAACTGAACTATAAACAGGACTGAGTGAGATGCTTTTCGTCTCGAAACATTCCCTTCTTCAGTGACTCCCTCCAGCCTCTAGTTTTCTCACCGCATGATTCTCTCTCTCTCTTATATATATATATATATATATATATACATATATATATATATATATATATATATATATACACAGTATAATGCAGGTTTCCAGCATCCGAATGGAGTTGCCAAAGAAAAATATTCGGCATTTCCTTGGACTGTCTTACGAAAATTCTTCAGCGTTTCTTTGGCTTTGGCATTAATCAGAACTGTTAAGAGCGCTGAAACTTTTCCCTGTCTTCTATAAATCAAGGATTATTTTTCTACACCAGGTAGAAAGCAGACTGATACAGTTTCAGGAAATCTTTTGTCTTAAAGCACACTCAAAAGTGTCCTTAACAAGTTCTGTTTTGGGGTGTTTTTTAATCTCTTCTTATTTTTGCGTGTTGCTCCACATATAATTCATACAGACAGACATGAACTTAGGATGTTAGTTTTTATGTATGTACTGATTCCCCTTGCTCGTGTATGTCAGTATACAGTACTGGTACTTGGACGCGACACAGCTTCGCGGACGACATTCAGGTTCTAGAAATTGTTTTAGACATCATGCACACCCCACAGCCAAGGTAAGAACTCACAGTTTCGGAGTCTTTTGATTTCTCTTACAGTTTTTGCGATGTGCTTTTTACAATGTTCGCCATATAAACAGAGGCAGATAGGAATACAAGCCTGAACTTAAGCGAGGATTATAGAACTAGATGTATATACCGCATAATTGTATATACGAGTAATGTTTCACCTCACTTCTCTGTGACATGTATACGAATGTTCTGGTAGGGCGCAGGTATGCACTCGACTTTTCTGATAAATTATTTGGCTTAAAGCTCACCCAAATGAGTCCATACTAACTTCAGCACTTAGAGTTTGTTGATACATCATTCTATTTTTATA
>JAGKTI010015574.1:0-20381 GCA_018397915.1 Birgus latro | reverse complement strand
ATTATTATTATTATTATTATTATTATTATTATTATTATTATTATTATCCATCCATCCATCATCCAATCATTACTGTTATTATTATTATTATTATTATTATTACTGTTACTCATTATTATTATATCTTTCAAGAGTCTGCAGTTTATGAAAGAAGTGTTATTTGTAATCATACTGTCATTTGGTACTACAGTATCATAGCCCTTTGTTATCTTTCTAGGTGTTATATTACCAAACAATTACCTTATTTTGCAAATCAGTTACCTTTTAAAATTATTATTATCATTTGGTGGTAGGTGGGGGTGCTACCATCCACTCACTCAATGTAGTACTACTTTGGGTGTCTGCCTTTTCCTCTCTTCCTTCCTTCCTCTTCTGTCTTTCCTTCCCTCATTCTTTCCTCATACCTCTGCCTATGGGTGACTTTACACTCCCTATTCTGTCTTTTCCTTTATTCTTTCCTCTTCCTTTTGCCTATGGGTGACTACGCTATATGACAAGCCAAATGGTTTCCTGTACACTAGGACACCATTTACTATGCTGGGTGGCAACCATAACACTACATTATGGAGTCTGTTGGTTCAGTGGATAATTAAGGAGCTCCACTCGGATTGAGCCAGTGCAGGTTTATATCCAAGAGATGGCTGGGGTTTACTTCTCATGTAATACCACTCAGGGATGAGTAAGGCTGGTCACTCTCTTAAATGTCAAGGCCAACTTGCCTAACCCCAGGCTCCTACACTTCTCATGGGGCAATATAGGACTGGATGATGATGATGATGATGATGATGATGATGATGATGATGATGATGATGATGATGATGATGATTATTATTATTACACTCAACCCTCGATTTGGCGGACCCCTATTTCTTGGATTTTGGATTTCCCGGACACGGGCTGAGGCTGGACGATATTATAAAATGCCAGACAAATGCCTGTACAAGTCCGGGATTCTCACAAAAGTCCGGCCATTATTCTCCCATATAAAACTATAAGCAGTCTGCTACACACCGTACAGTAGTATAATTTTGGCAAGGTTCTGACTTGATAAAGGCCATTTGTAACACACACAAAAAGATACAGTAAGACCTCACTATAATGGACTAATTGGGGCTCAGGGCAGTCCGAAATATGCAAAATCCGGACTTACCTCTGCTAATCCGGACTTTTTCCGATATATAAGACATTAGTCCGGATTGCATCAGTGGTTTTCACCACCATTGCAGTATTGTACTGTGTTATACCATAATACTGTACTGTGCACTGAAAAACATGTCTTTTACTTGTCTTATTGTGGTGAACATAGCTGAAGTTGTCAGGCAGTCCGGACTGGTTTCTGGCTTTATCGGACTTTTTCCGATATATAGGAGTTTAGTCCGGTAGCTCCTCGAGTCCGATAAAAGCGAATTCCGGGCTACTGAAGTCCGTTATATCGAGGTTTTACTGTATTTTCAAACATGAAACGCATCTTGGCCACCAACCTGCTTCACGCCACCAGATCCTAACTCGTGGCAATATCCCATTTGCCTCTTACCTTTCTCAAATGCCACTATAAATAGTTTATTGCATTACGCAGTAAAATTTATGGAAGGCTTGGACACAATAAAATTCATAAACAATTAAAACTACTGTATATTTTTTCTTACGGACAAACTCAGCGGGATCTGCTCTTAACCAACTTAGCTCACCTGACTCGGTGCGACTGAATACCAAATCGGCACTTTTCATTGGAAAATATTCTAATTTTTCGCCACAGTGGCTCATACACACCTAATTATCTGAAATCGGCTAAAAAAAATTATACTTAATATAACTTAATTTAAAAATTAGGTTTTAGAGCTAAAATATGCCAGTGTTAGCAGATGTTTCCCTTTAGACTGTCAGGGTTTATATCTTGGTCGGCTGATCAGTGGTTGGCTAATGTTAGCAGATATTTCCCCTTTTAGATCGTCAGCACACTTTAGCAGACTTCTATTTTGCAAAAATATTTATTTTGAGTACAAAAAAATGTATCTGCATTGTAAATCGATATTTATTACAAAACAAAAGTCCATCACGGCAAGTAGTTTGGCTAGAGGCAAAACAATTCTGCTAACTTTAAGAAATTTTCACTTGGAATCTTGATTTTCTATTAATAATTAAATTACGCACAAATTTTTGACTGTATTTCAAATAATTAGGTGTGCAAACCTATATGGTGATAAAGATTAAAATATTTTCCAATTAAACTTGCTGATTCAGTCCAAGATCGAATCAATGACTGTGTGTTTATCTCAGTCAGCTGATGAGTGTGGTTTGTTCACCTTGTGGTGTTCCATTCCTTGTTCATTTTCCACTTTTTTCCTCAGCTTTTTGATCTTCTATCATACCTTCCACATTCTCGTCAACAACTGTCTAAACAACCATTCTTAGGGTTGTAGCTAGCAAAATACCGCTCTTGTGTCCGTTATTATTAGTATCATTGTGTCAGTGTTATTATTTTATGTACTGTGTATGTTAATTTTGTTGGAATAGGTAGCCTACATTCCAGAATGCTCTAGAATATCGGAATAACTGCCAGACAAGGAGGAGGTTTATGATGTTCATTTTCATCCTTTATCTTGACTGTATCAATAACATCTGCTACTAATAACATATCACCAACAAAATGTTAGTACAGAACACTAAAAGCAATATTCATCTGTCTTCAAATGACACTGAAATATTTTGAGACCAAAACAACTTTTAATCTTGCATGCAAATTATGGTATTCTAAAATACAGCAAGCCCATCTACCCTCTAAGCACCACCCTTGTACACAATAAGCTGAAACTGCAGCACCAGGTTAGGGGTGAATGCACTAATACCAACAACCACACCATAATACTCAAAGTTAAGAAACTCTAAGTACATTAAATCACCATCCAAATGAGCACAAGCAAAACATGAGGCAGTCTGGCTAGTAGTAAACTTTATCATGTGAAATGAGTAATAATTTTTATTAATAATGACTCAGTATGGGAGGTTCCCAATGACTGTTGCTAGAGGTCTGACAGATTAATTTAATCAACTGTCAGGTTATCTATTTTTCTGTCAGTCTGTTTACCCATATTTGTTCTACCTAATCTGTGTATCATCCTCACCCCCTCTCTCACTATTTTTCCATCTGTTTTTCCATTTATCTCTCTGTATCCCCCTCCTCCCTTTCTCTCTCAGCATATATGTCCATCCCCCCCCCCTGCCCATTTCAGCTACAATGGTAAAATAATTGCAACTGTGAGTCCACTTCACTGAATGATATAGAGTATGCTGCAACACGATGTACAGTTCGTATCCTCTGATGCTTCTGTCTACTGTGGCACTTAAAATCTCTGCATAGCCACTGTTCCAATCCATAAAGTTTGTGCTGTTGAGATCTTATTTTCTATATCGTAAGATTTTGTGAAACAACATTTATCCCTAACAAATATGCATGACGTTAATAAACTTTTTTAAAGAACAAACCAAACAAGAGAAAGCACAAGGCCAGAATTCACATGTAAGTCAACACTTCTTTTGCCTATTTTCAGTAGACATTAGTGTTCCATTTACTAACATTTAAACCCTCTCATTTAGCTAAGGTAAAAATCACTGAGTGTGAAATGGCACTGCTTACAAAAATACTCGACGCAATGGCTAGTCCAGCATATCATTAAGGGAGTCAGTGAGTCCTTTGCATATCTTATAAGTCTTTCACGCTCCTTTACATATAAACGTACTACTAGCAGTACCTATTCTTTATGAAACAATATTAGTACGGTGCTAGCAAGTGTTCATATACATGGGGTGGAAATGGTTTACAGGGTGAAGATTTTATAGACTGCTAACGAAACCCTACTTTCTTCATCAGTTTAATTATTAACTCTTGGGTCTTTTGGAAACTCCAGTACATTAGCTTCACGGTGGATCTTCTGTACATAAGAGATAGGTTATTAACATGGCTACAATGTAAGATTTTAGTATCCCAAATAAAAATATATGAACTGACTGCTAGACACCACTATAAGTCTTCATATTTGATCCCTTTAACAGCTGACTGGCTTGACAATGACTACCACGCCATGTCCAAGTTCTTTCTATGTGCTACATGATAGTCTTAAGTGGGAATGTCAGCAATTCCTCTTGTAACAGTTTAACTTTGATGATGCCCAGAACCATACTCTCATTGGTTAAGAGTTTCCTAGCACCGCTTTCTTATCAGCTTATATTTGACTATGGTACACTAGTATTTTCCTGTTAGTTTCGCAATCTGTGTCAAAATAAGAGGCATAAATAATATATGGGAGAATAAAGTGTACTATCATCATCATCATCATCTGGACCTCCTTTCCCTAGGTACCTAGGGCAGGGTGAGAAGTAGCACGTCCAGAATAATGGGTACTGTACCAAATAACTTGCTAGGGAAGACATGCTTGAAAGCCTCCTAAGCAGACAAGAATACAGCTACTAGCACTGGTCTGTACCTTAATTCTAAGTTGAAGTGCCACTCTATGCAAAACTGTCAACAGGAAAACCTAGAAATATTGGATGTTCTCTACTCTGCTCACTCTATATCCTGAGGAAGTTAAAATGACAAATATTATGAGTCAATTGTTTTCCATAACTCTGAGTAGTACTTATGAAAGGTTACAAAGTGTCCCATGCTCCACATTAGTGGCTCAGAACAGCACTGGGCACAGCTGTCGAGGAAAGAGTGAACTTCAAAACACTTAGAATTAGGGCGACAATACTCACCTCAGGTTTTCTGGCCTGTGCTTGTGACTGGGATTGCTTGGCAGCATGGGAATTTCTCTGGTCCCTCTGATCTCGATGTTCTCTGTTAAAGTGAAATATGGCATCTGATATCACTTCTTATTAATGAACTAACATAGGTACCATATGAATTTGCAGAAAAAAGTCAATGGCATTATCTAAACACCAGTATAGCATAAACACTAACAAGTATAGCATAAATTTGTAATTCAACTTCGATTGGGCAAATCTGAAAACGTAACACTCTAACCACAGTGGGTTTCTTTCATCCATCATCCAATCCATGAGAAGCGTAGGAACCTGGGGTTAAGCAAGTTGGTCCTGACATCCTCACTCATCCCTGAGTGGCATTACATGAGCAATAAACCCCAACCAACCCTTGGATGTAAACCATCACCAGTTCAATCCGATTGGAGCGCCTTAATTACACACTAAACCACCAGGCACCAAAATTTGGTTATATGGTTACCACCCAGCATAGTAAATGGTTTCCTGGTGTACAGGAAACCATTTGGCTCATCACTCAGTGTAGAATCACCCACAGGCAGAAGAAGAGGAAAGAATGAAAGAAAGAAAGACAGAAGAAGGAGTGTAAAGTCACCCGTAGGCAGAAGTACGAGGAAAGAATGAAGGAGAGAAAGACAGAAGAGGATGGAAGGAAAGATGGATGGATGAGAGGAAAGGGCAGAAACCTGAGAGCAGCACTACATCGAGTGAGTGGATGGTGAGTGCCCCCACCTTCTTTCAAGTGAATAAAATCATCTAGTGTTAGAAAAAAAGTACTAACAGGCGAGAAAGGGTTACTTAAGATGATTTAGTATGTCTCTGACTGCAAGACCTTCTCGGTAACAAGATCTGGTGTAAGTCTGAATATAATACTGTAGTGCACCAGATACAGCTAAAGTGTTACAAACTGAATGTTACTTACACAAATTAACAACAGTCAACAAACTCCATACTTGCATGAGTATTCCTGAAACTGAGTTAATTCATTAATTCATTATCCAATCCTATATCGTCCCACAGAGGAACGTAGAAGTCCGGGGCTAGGCAAGTTGGTCATGACATTTAAGATGAGAGTGACCAGCCTCACTCATCCCTGAATGGCATTATGTGAGCAATAAACCTCAACCATCCCTTGGATATAAACCTTCACCGGCTCAATCCGATTGGAGCACCGTAATTACCCACTAAACCACCAGGCGCCAAAATTTGGTAATGTGGTTACCATCCAGCATAGTAAATGGTTTTCTGGTGTGCAGGAAATCATTTGGCTTGTCACTCAGTGTAGAGTCACCAACAGGCAGAAGGACGAGAAAAGAATGAAGGCAAGAAAGACAGAAGAGGGAGTGTAAAGTCACCTGTAGGCAGAAGGACAAGGAAAGAATGAAGGAAAGAAAGACAGAAGAGGATTGAAGGAAAGAAGGATGGAGGAGAGGAAAGGGGAGACACCCGAGAGCAGCACTACATCGAGTGAGTGGATGGTGAGATATTTCTAAATATATCATTGTCCTGTATTAATCAGAGGCACAAAATATGGCATCTATTTAATAAGTTCATGACTGCTTCTAGTGAAATTCAACTGAAATTATAAGATTAATACTGCGACCATGACCTACTCTCTTGTCCCCTCTCACAACCTTCATCCAACTGTGGGTTGCTTGGTTTTCAATATCAAACAGTTGCAGTCCATGCTGGTAGCCACCACAAACCTCCTGATGGTGCCTGAGACAGATGCTATCTGGCAATGGTGTTGATATTACAGGGTTACTGTGTTGCTTGGTTATAGAAAAGTCCCTCAACTTCCTTTGTATCACAAATGCAGAATAGCAGACTGCTGGAGATGTGCAACTTCAGCCAACAGTCTACTAGGTTTATGGCCTGATGAGCCTGGGGCCACAACATTAACAACCCTGTGGTGGTAGTACCTGTGTTCCCTGTGCTCCCTGTGGTCACGATGATCCCTTGGATGGTGCTGGGGTGGGGTGGCTGGCTTGTGAGGTTGTTGATGGTGTTCAGGGCGGGTCTGTGGGGGTGGTGGTAGAGGCCGCTGGGGTGGAGGGCCCTGGTCCTGCATTAGGCGTGACGGCAAGGCAGGGCGTGAGGGAGGTCCAGGTTCGGGGATTTCTTCTTTGTCCTTCTTACCACCGCCACCTCCATTCCTTTGGTGTTCCTGCAAATAAAATGGTAACTAGTTAAGGCATTACTGTCAAGGAAACAAGATATCTATGAGGAGTTAACAGAGTTACATGGAGTGACAGACAGACAAATGAACAAGTTCAAGAGCACTGTGGTGTTGACGAATACAAATGGAACGTGTTAAAAGGAGTACCTGAGATGGCTCGGCTAAGCAGAGTTACATGGAGAGACAGACAGACAAATGAACAAGTTCAAGAGCACTGTGGTGTTGACAAAAACAAATGGAATGTGTTAAAAGGAGTACCTGAGATGGTTTGGCCAAGAAGAGTGAATGGAGTGTAAGAGATGAGAAATACGATACATCCCTGGTCAGTGGAAGCCACCCACCTTCTGCCAATTTGATATGGCCAGGAAAAATAGGCTGAACTGCAACAGCATCTCAGCACAATGCACTCCTAACAAGGGTGGTCATGATATAAAAACCTCACTGCAAAAGCATCTCTATGCACTGGCACTCCTAACAAGAGTGGCCAGGGCAAACACAGCTTATTGCAAATCTGTGTTAAAGTAATGACATTAATAATACATACTCTTCATGGCTGTCTTTCCATTTCACTGCACCTAACCTCACCTCACCTGGATCATCATAAAGTTGCGTCTAAGTGTGTCTCCTGCTGGTGCTTGTATAATGGATGAAGGTTCTCCTGCCTGTGTGGTCTCCTCTTCTTCATTGTCAGACCCACTATAGCTAAATGTCTCCTGGCGATCCGCTGTGGGAGAAAGACAGAGATAAATACTGGAGATGGAAGAGGATACAGTGGTGTATTCTTATACTGTATATCCAACATATAAGCAAACACACAACATCTATGTGCAAGAGCTGCAGCCAAGATGTTTTGCTTCCACAAAGACAGGAAATGCAGCCAACACATTACTATGATGAAGATCATTATAATCATCATCATCATCATCATCCCAACCCTAACTCCCACCTAAAAGATGAGATGAAGTAAGAGTAAGAATCTTGGTGTAAATAAAATTTTTAAGCAACCATTAGGGATCCCCACAATTCAAAACTTTTTACTTTATTAACAGAAAAATATATTAGTCTCCAGCAAAAGTTGCTGATATCACAACAAGAACTGTTGTTATGAATCTTTCCTAGTCTTAATAATAATGCACTTTATGATTAAAGGAACAAAAATCCCACTGATGAAAGAATTATTGATTAGCAACAAAACATCAATTTGTAATTTGTAGCCGATCTGGATCCTGCACCAGATATAAGCGAGTCTGCATGACCTGTTGGAATGAAAGGGGTGTAAATGATGAATGTAAGAGAGTCAGAAAGCGGTAAATATGTTAAGTGGTAAATATGTTAAAGGATGCAAGGTATAATGAGACCGTATCGCGTAAAAGAAAGATGAAAGGATGTGATGTGAAGGAGTGGGAGGGTGTGATGTGTTGACAGTCAAATGAGTGTGCATGGATGGTGTAAGGGAGTTGCTTTATTGACAAATGATAACGTAAAATGAAATGAATGACTATAATGTCAGCTCAAGGCATATGTACGTCATTCCAGCCTGAGAATGAAAAAGGTGGTGCTTGTTTCATATGCAAACTGCAATGACAGCAGTGAGGCAGAAAAAGACAGGTTCTCAGGTCAGCTGGATAGAGTAGTGGGACAGATGCCCAGGATTTTGATGTTTTTTGATGGATGGCACGAACACTGATCCTGTGTATGATAAATAGGCTGTTACATAATACTGTACCACGAGAGAATGACAATGGATGATGACTGAAGGACATCTGTCAAGAGGAGGTCATACACTTCGTATTTTAAGCGCATACACAAACATATATGGTACAGAGGGACAAGAGACAAAGTTAAAATGACCCTGATTGATTATGTACTTGATGATGAAACAATACTTGGAAGTGTTGCTGATATGATAGCACTTGTTGCTGTTGCTGATTAACTCAGCCCCATGCAGTGAAATGATGTCCTCCTTGCAGTTTGCAGCACCTTGCAACAGCAAGGTGCAGGGAAAAGTATGGAGGTTTGGTTCCTGGATGGACACTGCATTAGTGTCACTCCACCCAGTTTTCATGGGTGCCATAACAGGTTCTTCATCACCTTGTCATATGGTGCTGCAGACAAGGCATATAAATATATTATCAAAGTGAAGGTAAGGAATATACCAGAAAGCCAGGTGAGTGAAGAACAGGGTGGGTTTAAGAGTGGTATGGGATGTGCAGGTCAAATGTTTACACTGATACCAAAAATGAAGCAGCTTGTGAAAAGGCCTGTAATGTATTTACGGCATTTACAGATCTACAAAAAGCATACAAGGTAAATAGGGAGGGATTATGGAGGCTTCTAAGTAGATATGGTGTGAATGAAAAGCTGGAATGCTGTTTAATAGTTTATATGATAGTACAGAAGCCTGTTTAAGAGTAGGTGGGTGTCTAAGTGGGTGGCTGTAGCGAGACAAGGATGTATGATGTCCCCATGGCTGTTCCATATATACAGTACCAAGTACGTGGATGGCGTGAGCTATGGAGAAAGGGATAAAGCTGGTAATAAATGGCAAAGGGCAGAGTATATCAAGGCTGATGCATGAATATGATGCTGTGCTACATGCTAATTGTAAACAAGACCTTTGCAGAATGGTGGAGAGTTTTGCTGATGTCCGTGAATGTCATACTTTGAGAGTATTTACAGATAAAATTAAAAGTGATGGTAGCACAGAGAGATGGTACCTGGCAGTGTGATGTTCTGGTGAATGGAGATAGACTTGAAATGTGATGAAGTACCTGGGTGCATGGATAGGAAAGAGATAAATATACAAGGGAAATGGAAAAGTAGTGTCTAACAGGGAAGGAAAGTGGCTGGTGATATGAAGGTTTTAGCATAAAGCAAAGATCGATCTGAGTGTGGCAGATGCCAGAAGATTGCTGCTCATATTAACATATGGGTGTGAGACTTTACTACAGTATGAAAGTGGAAAGTCAATAACTGGTGTGGCAGAAATGAGTTTGAGAAATATGCATGGAGTATGGAGAGTGAAGTGGATAAGAAATGAGGTAATTCATGAAAAATATGGAGCAAGGAAGTCTGCAAACAACAGAATTAAAGAGAGCATGCTTAGATGGCATGGTCATAAGGAGAGAAAAGGTATAAACAGGTTGGTGAAGAGGGTATATGTGAGTGAATCTGAATATGGAAGGAGGTGTGGCAGGTCAAGAAGGTAAATGGATATCGTACACAAGTCTGTGCGAGTATGAGATAAAGAGTTTGTTTATTATTCTGCTTCCATAAATTCCAATGCTCACTTTCTCAAGCCTTCAGATGCTATGTCATACCATACTGTTCTTGACCCGCCAATTCCACCTTTTCTTATGCCCAAGAATATATTTCAAACATCAACTCTTCATCTGAATTACCCTTTTGCTTGTGTTTCTTGCAGCGATCTATGTGGTCCTTAAGTTGAATACGCACTTGTCTCTCAGTTGGCTGATCCCGGATGAATGGATGTTTCAGCAACTGGTCGGTGTATGTTCGCTGTGGGATTGGGAAGAAGGTTAGACAACTTATATAAAATGCTATGAAGTCTGGGAAATCATTATCATCATCCACATTTTATGCTCACAAAAGGATGTGATGAGGTATGATCCAGAAACAAGAAATGACAAAAAAATGGATGGAAAACTATCAACAATATGCCCAGTGAAATGGATCGAACACTCACTCACACATCATTCAAGCTCCCTAAATCCTGGATCCCTCTCACAGGCCCAGCATCTACACATATTCCTGGGAGTAATTTTTCTTACATATGCACTTTGCAAACACCTTTCAAACATCAAGTTAAAAAAGAAATATTAAACCCTTATCATGTGTTCCATCTTACAGGAAAAATTTTAACTTGTAGTCCATACATGAGCTTCAGGTGTCTGCTGTCTTTATAAGGTAAGGCATCAAACCCACAAATGTCTCAAAATACACACATACCAACACCAACAGTTCTTGTTACCTAGCACAAACTATGACCCTGTGAGGAGTATCCAGAGAGATGACATCAGCAAGACAGAGAGGCAATCAGATATATCATCATCTTCCCAATCTCTTTCCCACCTAAAAAGACAGGGT
Source organism: Birgus latro (assembly GCA_018397915.1). Taxonomy (NCBI): domain Eukaryota; kingdom Metazoa; phylum Arthropoda; class Malacostraca; order Decapoda; family Coenobitidae; genus Birgus; species Birgus latro. The sequence continues at coordinate 9,319 of JAGKTI010015574.1, read as the reverse complement.
GAGGGAAGATATAAAAATGAAGAAAGGGAAAGCATAAAAGTGGGTAAACTACCCATAAGCTCACTGATGTGAGCCAAACAACCATTCTTATTTCATTCAGTGCTTACAATCCTGTCTCCAAATTCTCCTATGAAACCGTTATTCCACTGACTACCAAGTAAAGATAAGAACTGCTCATCCCTAGTAGATTTTGCTTCACACATACATCATCCATCCATTATGAAACCTTCATTATTTTCCATGCCTTACTTTCTCCATCCATCCACCATCCAATCCTATGTTGCTCCACAGAGGAGCATAGGAGCCCGGGGCTAGGGAAGTTGGTCCTAACATTTAAGATGAGTGACCAGCCTCACTCATCCTTGAATGGCATTACATGAGCAATAAACCCCAACCACCCCTTGGATATAAACCTTCACCAGCTCAATCTGATTGGAACGCCATAATTACCCACTAAACCATCAGGTGCCAAAATTTGGTTATATGGTTACCATCCAGCATAGTAAATGATTTCCTGGTGTACAGGAAACCACCTGGCTTGTCACTCAGTGTAGAGTCACCCACAGGCAGAAGGACGAGGAAAGAATGAAGGAAAGAAAGACAAATAGGGAGTGTAAAGTCACCAGTAGGCAGAAGGACCAGGAAAGAATATCATTTACCAGATCCATTCACTTTCTTGACTTACTCTTCCCATTTCAAATTCATTCATATATGCCCTTTTTACTTCCCACACATCTGATATAACCATAACATGTGTGCTCCTTATCTTCTGTCTTCCATTCAACCTACCTTCCTGCTCCAAGTCCTTCCTGAATTTCTAAAGTTCTTATCCTATCCACTCTTTTCAATCCACACACATTCATAACCAGTCTCATTTCTCCTGCTCTCTCTCATGACTTTACACACTCATGTCATAAAAGTCTCACACCAATACATTAATGAAGACACTACGATGCATCATGCAGTCCTCCATTTTCCATCATAACTTTCAACGCATTGGACCATTATTTTTCCATGCGTCACTCTACTCTCTGCCTCCTTTGCACTTTTACCTTTCTTTTTTAAGTACAGGCATACCCCGGTTTAACGATGTAATTGGTTAGGTAAAATCCCATCGTTAGGTGGGGTATCATATATTGGGGTACTTTTAACATGAACAGTAATGTGGAGTGTTAACCAGCCTAGGATTTCCCCCAAAACCAATCCCATAACCCACCCAAATGAGCCCAAAAACAAGTTTAAAGCCAATCTAAATGGCCTAAAAGCTGTCAAGGAAGCTAATCTGTGCCAAAAACCTGTAAATAACTCACTAAAACCAACAAATAAAATCTGAAAATTGTCAATTATAAGTCTGGAAAAAATCAAGCTTAGTAAACTGTACCCCAAAATGACAATGTTCACCCAACCTATGGCTAAAACACATTCATCTAAGTCTAAAATCAGTTTATGAATCAACCTAAACACACAGTTTTAGTCTAAAATATCATCAAAATCGGTTTAAAAAAAAAAATAAAAACCCATCGTTAACCCGTACCATCCCAGGCATTTTTGTAATTTTATGCCCACCCAATCCCGGACCAAAAATGGAATTTTTTTTTTACTGCATAAAACAATCCAAAAGGACATATGAATCACGAAAAAGCAAGAAAAAGTACTCCTTATAGAAGAAATAAGAGCAGGATGACCGTCTATCGTGTTTTTAGCCTAGTCTTCCAAGCCGTGAGCAATGTTTTCCCACCCAGCTGGGCGGGATGAGAGAGAGTGAGGGATTCCCCACTCTCAGTATCCTCCTCCACTGGCTCATATTCCTCCCCAGAAGAGCCATCCAGGTCTTCCACTTCGGAAGAATCACTAAATGAAGGGACAGAACAGTCCATGTGAATATTTCAACAGCCTTCTCCATCCCAGTGAGGCAGAAAAATGGCATGATTTTCGCGACATTCTGATGCTATGACGGACAGTGGCACTCTGATGTTACCCACCCACTCAGAACCAAACTCATTACTACAAGTGCTTGTGCACAGTGTTGTTGATACATTAAGCTACTCTTTTTAGCAAAAAAAAATTAGCTAGATTGTAGCAGTTTGAGATGTGCTACAGCACTCGAATTTAGCTGTTGGCACTATCACGTCAGTATTAATTGAGATGTTTTGCACTGTCGGCACCATGCCGACGGCAGGAGTGTATGGGTTAAACTGGGGTTTGGCCATCGTCAGGCAGGGTATGGTGGTATTTCTACCCCCATCGTTAAGCCGGGGTATTACATCTAGGAGTATTGTATATCAAAGTATTACTGTACTGTGCTTCACTGAGGTATTTAAATTTTTCCCACAATTCGTCTCCCATCATTCACCAGCACAACACACTGACCGTCACCTCTCTCAACAAAGATCAATTTTACTGTTCTATCAATGCTCAATTCACACCACATGCAGCTACTTTTTCCACTATCTGCCTTACTGTAATAGATTAAACTTAGTCTACCAGAAAATATTCATAATAATTCACCATAGCAGGAACCAACATGACAAAGCACACTGAAACTGAGACAAATATAAAAGAAAGATTGAAACCACATGTGACCCAAGACTATCAGAATTATATATGGTATTTAAACAGTGTTTATAACAGGCATCAATGCAATGGCCACACATCTGACATTTATTATGTATTTTTACAATCCATCTGTCTGTATTACTGCAATAAATGATCTATAGTTCCACAAGTCTTCCTGTTCTTTTCAGTTCCCTTACTACAAGCATAAAAGCAGATAAATATTCACTGAAATACTTAGATGTCCAAGGCACCAAAGTTAATCCCTAGCACTGATGTCCTATTCATTATATTTTTGCTATTGCTTTGCTATTTATAAAGCTTAACCCATACCATGCTAGCGATGTAGAGCTACATCCCCCTCTAAAACGCCAGTGATGTAAATCTACGTCCTGCAGCACTGAGAAGTCATTGCAAGCAACCAAAATAAAATGGAAGGAAATAACATATCTCGCTAACTTCAGACATCTCTCCCTACACTTACAGCACTGATTTAGAAGCGCAAGAGGCAAGTGATAGTCTTCACAGGCTCGCAGACGCTCCGCTCTCTCAGTAACCTTGAAGCTTTTGAGGTCGAGTGGCACCAACCTGACTCGATTCAACCAACTATCTGGCTTTTGTGATTACTTTTACTAGTGCCAGGGATCTTATATTGATGCAATAAGCCCATTTAGTAAAAAAAAAGAAAGGTTCACAAGCTCACAGACACTCTGCTCTCTCAGCAACCTTAAAGATTTGAGAGGTCGAGTGGCAACAACATGACTTGATTTAACCATTTTTCGGGCTTTGGTGATTAGTTGTGTGTGTGCTAAATATCTTATATTGATGTATTAAGCCCATTTAGCCAGAAAAAAAAAAATCCAAAATCGGCCAGCACAGAGGGGTATCAGATTTTATTTTTGCCCAGCTCAGTAAGGGTTAATGATGACCTTTTATAGTGAAGAAACACTGGGTTCATGGAGGGTGATGCTATGGCTAGACAGCTATGAAAAAGGCTCATTGTGGAAGCCATTCCCTAACAATAAGGAATGGCTAGTGAAGGAAAAGATCAGTGAAAGCTACATCTAAACCTCCTAGTTCAAAAAGGTCCACCCTATGCTGAACAACATGATCTGAGGATAATAAGAAAAATATGTAAAACTATGTCATCAAACTCATGGGGTTCAGAATCCCTGGTACCGGTATACCAAAACTGGGTTCAATCTGTAGCATCTGGCCTTAACTTCATTTTTAACCCCTCCTGTCCAGCAGATGTCGCGAGCGCTTCCCACAACCGGGCATTCCCAACAGAAATCGGGCCGAACAGGGTGGAACTCCCGAGGGGAATGGGAATGCTGGTGATAGGGAGAGCTGGAGCTCCTGTTTCACTAGCTACCTAACCATCTCCCTTTGCCGACCTTTTCAGTGTGACAGTAACATGGAGAGTAGACCAGCATACTCTCCTGAACATTTCCTCTAACTACCTTATGCACTACACCACATGCGCTTTACACATCACACAACGTATCCCACTAGGCTACAGGGGTTGACGCCAGCAAGGGCATGTGGCCAGAAAACTTTGCCCCCGCTACCTAATCTTGTGTTGCCCCATGAGAAGTGTAGGACAACAACTATTATAAAGTGGTTGATTGCAGGCTGAATAACAGAATGAGTGAACTCAATGTCAGCATAATCACAAATGTGGACTTAACCAGCAACCCCCCCCCCAAAAAAAAAATAAATAAATAAGTGTCAGAATAGTTTGTGCAGAGCATTTTTGCAACTTCCAAACAATTTTATTCAATTCAGGAAACACCTTTCCTACCATAATGAATGAGTTAATTAAAATTATACACTAGACAACTCCTCAAGTTTGCTAAGTCTCCTTAAGTATATAAAATTTTACAGAAATGGCAAGACAAATGACATATCATACTCACAAAGATGTGGCTAAGAGGAATCTCCATACTGAGAGACCTTGATACAACTAATCTATGAGCTGCAAAAATCAAGTGCAAAACAGAAGTAACCAGCTGCTGGAAACTGTTGATGAGAAAAAAGCAAGAGAAAGACCATTCATGTGGAATAACACTGCCTGCAAGAGAGTCAATAACTTTACCAAAGGTCTCAGCTATACTTCACCTGATGGTAGTCCTTAACTAATACACTGTCTATAAATGAGTGAAATTTCTTGCTCCACTTCTTGCCATTCTTGAAACGAGGAGGGGGGTTGCGAGGGATGAGGAAGAGTGCTCTCATAGGATGCATGTCACATAGAGGAGGTTGTGACTCTGCCATCTCTAAAGCTGTGATACCTGAAGAAAATGTAAATTGTCCATCAACTAATCCTTTTTTTAACACAGATAAGGTAAGGAAAAACTCATCAGAGCTAATTTACCCATATATATGAAGCTCATAAATTCCATCAGACCCACTGCATAATAAATCCATCATCCACTCCTTTACTGCCCCATCAGAAGTCTGTGAATCCAAGGCTAGGTTATTGTCTGGTCATCTTTGGAGAATAACCAGTCACTCATCCCTGGGCAACTTTATGTGAACAACTGAAACCATCTAACCCTAAGATTTCACCTTTATGAGCTAAATCTACTTGAAGCACCTAAACTTACTAAACCATTAGGTGTCATAAAAAATACCATACTTAAAAAGACACACAATTACAGATTTACATGTTTATCATGACTAAGAAAATAGCTGTTTACACTTTTAATTATGTTCAGTCAATCAAATTTCTACAGACATTCAATATACATATAACATAGGTCAAAGAACTTGCAAATATAAAACATAATAATTAATGGTAAACAAATGCCTTAATGAATAATATACTCTATGGCATACACAAAAATTTCAACACCATGGCTCAGTGGGTTAGAGCATTCTGGCCGAAGGTTCGGAAGTTCAAGTCCACCCAGGGTTCATTAGTAGACATCAGGAAGGGCATCTGGTCATATATGCTACATGTTCCAAAACCAGAGTCCTCTACCCAGGGGCAACACCTTAGTCCTTATCAAAAAAAGGGGACACGGCGTATTTAAAAAAATAAATAAAGAAGGAGTGTGTATTGCTGTGAGTAATAGATGGAAGGGGAATATAAGAGAGTATGGATCAGTTGGCTCAAGGATTGTGTGGGAAAGATTGAAAGTTGGATTACAAATGTGGGCAACTGTGTGCGTGTATGCGCCAACACGAGATCGCGTAAGTAGAGTGAGAGAAGAGTTCTGGACAAATGTGGAAGCATGTTTGGAAAAGTTTGAAAGGAATGAGAGAGTGTTTCTGATTGGAGATATGAATGGAACAGTAGGGAATGAGAAGGTGGATGTTGTGGTTGGTGAGTGGGGTGTGCCTGCAGAGATGGATGAGAATGGCAGTGTTTTAGTGGACATTTGTGCTGGGAGGGGGTTGGTGGTAGTTAATACCCTCTTCAGGCACAAAATGATCCATAGGTATACATGGCGAGTGGTGAGAATGGTGGACGGTGGAATGAACGAACGGAAGGCAATGATTGACTGTGTGTGTGTGGATGAAAGGATGAGAAGATGTGTAATGGATGCTAGAGTATATAGAGGTTGGGGAGTGGACTTTCTGACCACCACTTGGTGGTGGCCAGAATCAGAATCCAAACAAGATGGAGGAAGAGAAGAAGGGAAGGACAGGAGGAAGTAGTTCTTACAAGGAGGGTAGAAAAGTTACAAGAGGATGGAATAAAGGCTGAATATAAGAGGGAAGTGGAGATCTCTTGCAGATCTCTTGCATAGAAAAAGGAGACATGATTATGCTATATAAATGCATATCAGGGAAAGAGAAAATAGACATAAATGAATATATAACCTATGGGGAAGTATCAGCAAGAGGACACTGCAAAAAACTGCATAAAAAGAAAGGTGATAAAGATGTAAGGAAATTTATTTTCCCAAATAGGGCAATTGATCAGTGGAATGCACTACCAAATGAAATAGTGTGTGTTAAAACAATTCATAAATTTAAGGAGATGTATGATAAAAATGGTTTAAGACATGGGACAATACGAGCTTGACTCATTCCTGTAAAGATCCAGGTAGGTAAGAACAATTAGGTAAGCACACACACATGCATGTGCACATGCACACACACACACACACACATGCATGCATACACACACACACACACACACACACACACACACACACACACACACATAAAGTAATATCTGGTCCATTAAAATTTCTGGTCCATTAAAAATGCACTTAACAAAGCTCATAAGAAATATTGTGATAATCTCACTCTACCTACAAGTAATGAAAATATACTGATAAAGAAATTTACACATACAGTATTTAAAAACAGATAGAAATGTTTGTGACAATTAGTTACACATATTTGAAATTCCATGGGTCACTTCAGTGTAACTGATACAGTACAAATATAGTCAGTCAAGGATGTGTGCATGCAAAACTCTGCTCCGAGTGAAACAACTTTAAGCACAACATGCTTTTGGTTCATGACTTGTGGGAAGGAAAAGAAAAAAAAAAAAAGAAATCTGACCTCAAAACAACTTTATAAAAGAATCCTAGGTAACTTTATGTGAAGAAAACATGTTAACTCATTAGCAACTTAATACATGAAACAACTTTAAGTAAAACAACACTAAGTGAAGATTAGCCATTCTTCGAAAAAATAAAAATCTACATGACTACCAATTACGAACCTAAACTCCATAAGTCACTTCGATTATCATAAGTGGCCTCGGGATTTTCGTCACAGGCTATAACCTCTGGCGCCATCCAGTATGGGGTCCCAATGAAAGTGTTACGTCGTCCTATCGTTCGATCCAACTGCGCACTCACTCCAAAATCAACTGTAAGACAAAGGGAAACAAATGAAAATTTATCAAACAATCAATTTACAAGACAATTCAATCCAGCTGTATCTTTATTCAAAGCTTTATTACTTCTCTGATGACCCTTTATTTTATTCTTGCTACTTTCATATGAAATTATTTAGTTTAAGAAGGACTGAAATGGAGTGGTTAGATATAGCCTTCACTGATTCCTTCTGTACAACTTTTATCAATATCAGGGGTCAATGAAAAGCTACATACCAATCCAGTCAAGCTGAATGCTTAATCGAGTCTTAACCTTTCTGTCAGAGAACATTATTATTATCTAATTCTTGCTGCCTCTGCACAAATCTGTTAAGCTTTGGCGAGACCATGTATAGTGACTGGGTTTCTCAATCAATCCCTTCACAACCTGATTTTCCCCCACTAATAAGAACAAAATTGCCCAAGTGGCATAAATAATAACAAAATACACATCTTTTGTTTTTCAAGAGTTTCCCTATATGCAGAGAAAGTTATCAGCAAAAACAAATAAGGGCTTTACTGCACCCTCTCATTAAAGCATATTACTGTACTTAGATTTATTTTAAGCATTCACTCACTCCATACATCAGTAAGTCAAAAAATCAAACCTATCTCCAGCTGTGCACTCACTGTTATCTGAGCTGGAAACAAAGGAAAAAGGCTCTCTCTACAAATCCAACCAAACAAGGCATATGTTCATTAAAAGAGGGATTCAATCCTGAACAACTACAATATAAATCTTTTTACTTATCTACAGTCCTCTGAATCTCACTAGTTTAAAAGTTCAATAAAAGCTGCTGAAGTACCTTTTCCTAATTCAGGAATCAACCATCCACTCCATCATAATCTATTAGTCATCTCCATCATATCTATTAACAGTACTAAAATGTTACTTGCAATTCTCAAGTCTGATATGGAACAGAATGTTTACAGATGATGCAAGAGATCTGCATGAATGTGTCTTAGCACTCACATACTGTACAAGCTCAAGACTTGATTGTGGCACAAGTTGTAAGGTCAAGACTGAAATTAATAAAAATGGCTCCATTATGGATTGTATGTCAGTAGCTATGATGAATAAGAAAAAATTAAACATGTGAAGTAAGGAAGTCTACCGACTGCAGTGCAAAAGAGCCTATACTAATCAGTAGATGGTATGGTTATTTAGATAGGGTGGATATACTGTATATAACAGGTGATGATCTGGGAGTGAGTTTGTGGCAATAACGAAAACTAATCCATGTGGCCAGCTGCTTGGTCATCTAATTATCAATTCATCAACGAAAACAAACTCAAGCATCACAAGTCCTATATAACTAGTAATTACATCTACTCACCGTTCTAAGTACTGCTGTCCAAGAAAATGCTGAGTGGTCAAACTTATTAGATCTCTTACACTCAAGCTGTACATATGACTGCTTGTACACACATTCATCCTCACTCATACTGCTACCAAATGAATACATAAATATATATATTGAAAAAAAATGTCAGAGTGAATTTTGTGATAATAACTGTTATGGATTTTTTAATGGTAAAAGCTGGGTAATATCATTCATATGTCTTCGATGCATGGAAGTATGTTGGAGCCTTTATAAACCATGTGATATGATAATGTTTCCTGATCTTAGGACTATAAACACTGGTTAGCAAAATTTAATAAATACAGGACCCCTGATCTTAGGATTGTGAAAATGGCTAAGATCTCCAATACGTATGACCACCGATTTTCGAACTGACCTAGTTTGACCTCGGCATTGTCTGTGAGGAGTACATTCTGGCCCTTGATATCTCTGTGGATGACCTTGCTGGCATGGAGGTGCGAGAGGCCACGAAGGATCTCACGGGAGATAAATGCAATCCACTCTTCCTTCAGACTTTGTCCTTTTGTGGCTGAAAGAAGACATAAAAGGATCATTAAAA